>JABSTQ010009967.1:0-67500 GCA_013358835.2 Ixodes persulcatus | reverse complement strand
TGCATGAGCTTCTTCATTTGATACGACTTGGTCTCACTTGCTCGTACCGGAGCCCCAACTCTACTGTTCTGCGAGTTTAATCGCTGTTGTTCAATTTCGAGCTCTAGCCTTTTCAGCGCTCGCTCCTGGTCTCGTTCCTCTTTCGCTGCAGTCTGTGCTCGTTCCTCTCTCGCTGCAGCTTGCTCTCGTTCCTCTTTCGCTGCAGCTTGCTCTCGTTCCTCTTTCGCTGCAGCCTGTTCCTCTCTCGCCGCAGCCTGCCCCTGCTCTCGTTCCTCTCTTGCTGCAGCTTCACTCTTAGCGTTCTGAAGCAGTTCCCACGCAATTTTAATTTCCTCTGCTTCCGCGCTCTCTGAAATCGCTTTACTGATCTCAGATTTCTTCATCTTTTGCTCCACCTCCACACCCAATTCTTCACATAAACAGAATAAATCTGTTCTCAGTAACCTCATTAGATCCATGATCGCTGCTCTTTAGCTTTGGCTTTGTTCTAAAACTTGTCGCGAGGTTGTACCAAAAACCTAGCGCACGAGTTAAACACTAAGGATTCCCAGCAGTTCAAAATTAATTACCCATAATCTGAAGCCTGGCGAATCTCAAAGCAAAGTCCAAACGCTCACCCACAGATGTAGCACGATGTCGCATGGTCCGATCCCAACCGCTGCCAACCAGTTGTTCGAGGCGGGGCTTAGGCCGCACGTCCGGGAGCTTCCTGGCTCGTGACGACGACCATTCCCCGAAGTGAAGAACCCAGGGGTCCAGTGGAGGTGGGAGAATTGGTAACGTAACGAACGGTTTAATTACATGGTAGCGATACAGTCGTCAAATCCAAGAGAACAAATGGAGCCCTCACGCCCCGCCTTATATAGGGGTCCGTTTTCTCCCTCTCTCTCCGCCAGGGCAGCAGGTGCGACCGCCACGTGCTTTGCAGCTGGGTCCGCCGCGTCGTAGTCAGAAATGAGTCATAGCCAAGGTTCTCCGCAGTTAGGCCAGGCCTCTCTCCCCTTCCGGAGCGCACGAACCCACACGCACACACACACACGTCCCGTTGACGTCACGGACGCGTTGAGACACGTTTTGGGCAGCCTTCGACAGGTGGGCGTCAGTCCTGAACACGTCGGGACTCGTTTCGGGACTCGTTTCCGCAGCGTTGAAACTCGGAAGAAGGTTGCCGAAGGTTCCATTCTTAACAGTATATTTGAAGATCGACGATGGACGTTTGGAGTTTATTTTGGAATTTGTTTGGAATTTGGAGTTTATCGGATAAATTAAAATTAATGAAAAATTAACCGGCGACAGTGTGTGTGTGTGTGTGTGTGTGTGTGTGTGTGTGTGTGTGTGTGTGTGTGTGTGTGTGTGTGTGTGTGTGTGTGTGTGTGTGTGTGTGTGTGTGTGTGTGTGTGTGTTTGTGTGTGTGTGTGCGTGTGTGGTGTGTGTGTGTGTGTGTTTTATCGGATTTATCCGAAGATACGCAACTTTAGTTATGATGTATCAAAAGACTCACGTAACTCTGATTTAACACTACCTATTACGGTTTTCTTGTTACTGACCACGTACAACCTTTAGAGCGTGCAGTGTTCGATTTCAGTGTTTTTAGAAGATATGTTAAGTGTGCGCCGGTAGATCTCTTTAATTATGTCGGTTGAAAAATGAAAACACCACAAAAACTGTTGCTCTAAAATGAAACCGATATCTGACTTGCAGAAATATACGAGCAATTTATTTGACGCTTAGGTTGTTACGTCCGTAAAATCTTGATGCTGGCTAGCCCATTATGGCACTGCCCGAGAGCTGCACTTTAGAGCATAGGAAAATTAGCGTTATAATAAACTTATTGTTAATGCTTTAGTTTTTTATCAATATCTTGGCAAATATGTCATACATAAACTTCAACTTAATCACAAGAACGGAATCAAGTGGAGACGAATGACAGCTAAATTCGATTCTTTTTTCATACAATGATTAATTAATAAACTTGAAGCAAGCACAGATACACCCCTAGATTGTTTCTCAAATGCATATACATGAGACGCATTGACGTCCCTTTAGCTGTCATTTCTCCGTCCCATGCTCTTGTGCCCGTAAATAAAAATAAAAACAGAAGCAAACGGTCGGGTTGAGGCTGCAAATTACACATCTGCTAGATCTGCTTCAGGGTGTTAGTCTTAAAAAAATTTCAAGTGTTTGTGACATGTCGTACCACTTGTGAGCAGTAACGTCAACCCGACGGTTTGCTTCAGTTTGCCACCCGCGCACTGAAAGAAACAAGTTTTTCTTTTCTTGCATTCTTTTCCCAAACACCTACCTCACAAACATTTTAGTTAAATCAATACACCACCTACCAACAGCTTTGTGGGAAGTTCCATGGCACTTTCTTTACTTGCTTATTTATGCGATTTTTTTAAACGCCCTTATAGCGCTCGAGAACACCCTATAGATATGCCATTACACACAAACTTCCCCATTACATTAAAAATGTCAACGTGCAATCCTCCGCTTGATCTTATTTTAAATTACACCATTGGTATGAACAATACGCGCAAATCCCAAGGTGCTCACATCTCGACATGTAACTACCATCGTTTTTCAACGCAAATGTTTTACTGGGAAAGATATTCTTGCCATGTGCTGCAAGATCTCAAAAGGGTAAAAGGGCGGCTTAGTAATAGTAAAAGTCTAAAAATGGGGTTTAACGGAACCTCCCGGCACAGTTATCACATACACGTTATTGTCTTTATCGACATTTTTTTTTCACAAATCAGCAGATATAAAGTTGAACCTACTAGTGTGGTGGAACGTACGTTGTAACCAATTACAGATAACCAACACATGACCAATCATTGCATTCTACATAAGAAACGAAGCGAATAAACATTCCTGGAATACGATAATCATCAATATTTCTATCAGCGAAGGCAAAAATTTCACCTGATTACCAATCTCTGATTCGTAATCAGAGTGATACGCGAGAAAGTGGACGCGAAGGTTTTGTTAATGAAGAGTGCACCGATCTCTCGAGTAAATTCGGCGAAACAAATATATCTTGAAAAACAATAGGGATACAAAACAATATACTGCAAACAAGTTTGTATGTGATCCAAGGTTTTAGGTAAAAAGAGCTGTTACGTTCATGGTGCCGAATGTTAGCTTCGGGATCCTAAACACAACGTTAGATAGATCACTTTCTTTCAGGAGGTAATAAATGCTCCGAGAAGCCCGGACATCGAAAGTAAAAAGATAGACTTCTACAGTTTATATTTCAAATTTGAGAATTTGTTTGCCTGTGTTTCTTTGTTTATGCGTAGTTGTAGCAGATTGAATTTGATCATGTTCCGTGACGTGCTTACCTGGCAGCATCAACAGCCGGTGATAATAATGTACTGGTAGCTACAAATATCCTGTTCCAATCGTCCAAAATATTGTGTCTTCGTCTATTGAGACAAAAAAAAACAGATACGTAATCGTTTAGGTTTTGCAGAAAGCCATCAAAAACAAGGTTACCGGTTTGCCAAAAGGTGGCGCCAAACAACTGAAGTAAGATGTCATTCTCAATCAATCTCCTAAAGCAAATGTGTCTCTGCGGACGTCTAAGTTATGTTACAACATGCTATGAATATCCCATAGACGTCGCTCGAGCCGTCTGGTTTGGGTCGAGGTGCGTCTATAAAAAAGGCACCGAGTTGGATCAAAAGTCACTGTGATGATGCTATCGAGAGCTGGAAAAGTGCAGGGATATTTTCACGGGGTTAAAAAACTGAAAAATAGTTACATCGCATTTATGGGAGTGCGTAGTCTAGGGCCAGTTTGCAAGTTACATAAGGCAATCTGCTCGTTGAAACCGTAACGGCCGTATCGGTAAACTCTAGAAGTATAGTGGTGAGTAAAAGGAGATCAAAAGCATTGTTAGAAACTGAAACGTTATTTATTCCCGCGTTTTCATCTGGATTTCACCCGTAGAAGCTTCCGTGTCCGCCGTAGGATCCGAGCCCGCCGTATCCGCTGTACAGTCCTCCATGGCTCAGACTGCTTCCGTATCCGAGCCCGAAGCCGCCGTAGCCGCCGGCTATGCAGCCGCCGTAGCCGCCGTGGCCGGTGTGGCCGCCGTAGCCGCCGTGGCGGGCGTGGCCGCCGTAGCCGCCGTAGCCGGAGTAGCCGCCCTAGCCGCCCTAGCTGGCGTAGCCGCCGTAGCCGGCGTAGCCGCCGTAGCCGGCGTGGCCGGCGTGGCCGCCGTGGCCGCCCTAGCCGCCCTTCCGGAGCTTCCGAGCACGACGGCAAGGGCGCCGGCAACAGCCACGATGAGGATGGTCAGACGAAGCTGCAGGCGAATTCCATGATGAGTTTAACAAGCTGCAATGTGACGTTCTTTAACCGATATTCAAGTCTACATATTTGCATACAGTGGTGGTTATTTGTTTTCGTATGCGATTTAAAGAAATGATCGGGCGGATATTGCCGCGCGAAGGGCCGAACAATCAGCGCTCGGTCACAGAATTCTTGGAGACTCGCGTTTCCTCTACCCGGAACGTAACTTTTATCATTTCGTCCTAGTTTCTTGTTCTCGAGACAGTGCCTGTACATTCTCAACCCGAACGCCCGGCGCTCGAACCTTCTGGGCCGAAGTTTCGCGATGCCGACGCACACTTCCTGTTACGCCGCCAAATCGCCGCCCGCTTTTCTCCTGTCTCGACGCTCGTTCTTTGTCTTGTTTGGCACAAGTTTGCCGATTAAAGCTTTCTTTTCAGTTTCATTATTTATCGCCTCTTCGCCTTAACCTTGTTTCACATGCAGCAACTGCGCGAAAAACAATCGGTGCTACAGCCGACGCAGCGAGTGCGATCGCGAATTTTGGTTTCACATGCTCCAACAACCGCGCGATTTCTGTCGGCGCGCCGGCTCTTCTAGTTACAGCGGACACGGACGCGAAGAGTTTGACTTTGCCTAAAATACATCAAAGAAGTTGTAATAAACACAAATGTCTTACGAATACAACAAGTAACTAGAAATTTGTAACAATTAAGCATTAAATTAAAAGCTTTTAGGTGCTTAAATTTATTTACGAATACGCAGCTATCGCGGATGAAAGCTGGCTAATGAACGGCTGATTGACGAGAAAGCGATCGCACCAACTCTGCGACAAAATACCAACTTGGTGGAAACCAGTCACAGAGCCGCTGCGACAGTGCGACGGCGATTGTAATCGCACATTTACTTCATATCGCACCGATTTTGAACGAGAATCGCAGCATGTGAAACGGCCTTTACTCCGTGACAATATTCGCCGGACACGAATAATTTAAAAGGAGGTAAAAATGAAATAGCGCGAAATGGTAAAAGACTAGAGAATAGACACAATGGACACCTGCACTGTCTACTTTCTACTTTTTTGCGCTTATTTTTCTTGTGTATCTAAAATGCACCAGTTTTGTATGGAACCGCGTTCCCGAAACGCGTTCCTCTTAGGAGGAACGCCGCCGTTCCATCTTGCATCGGTGGAACTGGAACGAAAACTCGTGACGTTCTCGAGAGAACGGCAGGAGGAACGGCAGTTTCTCATTATTTATATATTTAACTGCAGATTTACCCGACTTTATTAGGCATTTAGGCCTTTTATTATCGTCCATTTCAACCTCCGATTTCAAGGGAGGGGGAAGTGTCCGAGGGATTATCAGAAAACGAAATACGGGAACAAATGTGAGCGTCGCGACTCGACACGTAGTTCGATGTGAATAGTTTCACTCGATTCATTTATTTTATCTGTGAATTATCTAGCAAAATATTTCATTCAAATCAGCAAATCTACCATTAATTGAACAACCCTTTCCAATCTTACAAATGTGATGGTAGCGTGTTCCTCGCGAATTCCTGGAACTTGGAACGGGAACCCGTTCCGCGATTGAGAAGGAACGAGGAACGTGATTTTATTCCTGTTTTTGAGGAACGTGTGCAACAATGATAATCACCAACTAGCACTTTAGCGAATGGTCAGCAACACACGTTAAAAGGTCCGCGTGCACACGACACAGCACATCTCACTTCATGCCGTATGTTTTTATGCGAACTTTTCCCTTTCAGGTTTTTAACTCTCTGATGAGATGGTCGACGCGCGACAATATTTCAAGAGTAAATGTTTCATGCGTTTTTCTATAACTAGAATTCCGTGTTATCGGATAAATCCGGAAAAAATCCAAAAACGCTCGGCGTAAAAGTGCCGTCAAGAAAAACTCTGAAATTCGAGGCCACGACCGAAATATAAAATGAAAAAGGCGATATTTCACAAATACATTTTATAAAATCACAAGGTCACTGGTCCTGAAAGGGGCGTGTTAGTTTCCTTTCCATTCTCGGACCACTCGTTAAAAATGGGTTTACCTTTTAGCTCGTCAAGGTTCGTCGTCTTGGTCACGACCAAGGCCATTGTTTAGGTTTCTAGTCTGGGTCACACTATTTGTGTGCTCCTTGGAGGAACGAGGGGAACTGTTTTTTTTTAACAGTGATAGCTATGAACCCGCATAATTCAATGGAGGGAGAGTGCAGCTGAAGCTCCGATACTTCCCAGCGACTACGTCCTGGAGTTTAGTTATTCCAAAGTATCGACTGATAATGAAGCAACACTTTTTTTTCCAATATCTGTCAGTGGGATAGTTAGCATTGCCAATAGTAATGCGACAATGTCAAATGCAGCTGATTAAATAGCATTTGATAAAGGTGAGTTCTGAAGAATGTAGGGTACGTTCATGTCCGAACTTTTAATTTTTATTTTAAATTTTGAAAAAATGGCAACTATACTTCGTCTCACCCTACGATGGGCTAAAGGCGAATGCTACGGATCGCCATATACAATCACGAGCCCTTTAGAAATTGTGCGGTATTTCGATTCAATGCGCGTATCGGATCCCGCGTCTCGGATCCCTGAACAGGGGATGGGTGGACACTGGCTCAAGTCGAAGAGCACTGAGTGACTCAACAATTTTACGTCGCAAAGATAGCCACTGCATTAGGCTCTTTGCAGCGTCGAAGCTATAGAAATGATGCGGCGCTTTTGGATTCGGAGCATTATTCGTCCACCCCTAATCAATGTTAAGCGTGTCATAGTATAGCGTGGAATGGTATTCGACCTGGCGGCCCGTGGCTTTGGCCTTTAGTCCATCGCAGGATGAGACAGAGTGTGAGTAAAAGTAAACACCGAATTTCAAAGAATTGAAAAACTAACAAAAACAAACTTTGATAAGCCCAGTCTTTTTAGCGGAAAATAAACTTCGAAAAACGAGCTCCTAATTTCACGAGAAATAAACTCGGAAAAACAGAATCCTACCTATATTTGATAAGAAATGTATGTCTACCATCAACTTAGAAAAAAAAAAAATACCTAAAGAAAGTAATCCGGTGTCAACAATTTTGTTTGTTGCTTCGCAATTAGATACTCGACATTTTTTTTATTGTGTAAAGATTCTATGCTGTCGTCCACTCACGGAAAACGAGAGGATTCAGAATGATCTTATTCTATTTTTTTATGCTGCTTGTGAGAGTGGATTGTGTTTTGTTAGATATATTCGGGCGGTCTCCCATCATGTCTAAAAGAAAATAATATATGGTTCATTATTGCTATAAGCAAACAAATAGCAATTTTTAGATTAAATGCCTCTGTAAGAATATCTCAACTCTCATACTAAGTAAGTATGAAATATAAGAACGTTCATAGTTTAGTTCCCCAGATATAAGTAAGAGCCGAAATTCAATTTGGCATTTTGAGGCTCTCAACGTCTATAAATTCATAATGAAACAGCGCGAATTTTACAAGGACAGAGGAAGGAACTGGACAGGACAGCGCTCGTCCTGTCCAGTTCTTTCCTATGTCCTTGTAAAATTCGCGCTGTTCCATTATGAATAGATACCAACTCGCCCGTTTGCTAAGTCTATAAATTGCGACATGGCATGTATATTTTTACGCCAATTTTAGGATCATTTTCGCCAATTAATGTATTTAGAACCTTTTAAATTAAAATGTAATTAATAAATTGAAGTGACAAGTCTGCATTGTAGTTCAAAACCTTTGTAAATCTTTTATACTGAATGTCCCATTGAGTACATAAAAATGTTTTTGAAAACCTGTCGTTCAAAAATAGAAAAACAAAAAACACGTTTTGATCAACAAATAAAAGAGTTTAAAACACCGTATATAAGTTAGAAAGCAGCATATACAAAGCTGGTGCCTCTTACCAGAGTCGTCATGGTTTTCAGTAGGTTGGTCTCTTTGGAGGATCTTGGCTGAAGTGTGGTAGTGCGCGTGTGCTTTCGATGCGCTTGCGTTGTTTTATATAGAAAAATAAGCCTGGCGGTGTACGGCGAGTTGTCTTCATATTCAGCCACGTGAATGTAAAGTAAAAACAAAAATTATAAAAAAGACGGATTATAATGAAAATGCAGACACGTAGTCTAAAGGTGTCCTGTAGTAGTTAAAATGTAATTAAAATGCAGACACGTAGGATGGGCTCGGTGGCTGTGTTGCGACACAGTCAACGCATCCACTCGCTTTCGCTATGCAGGTGTTTTCCTCCGTCATCACGCGTGTGCTGCTTCCTGTCCTACTGTGCCTTCCCGAGCGTCTTCTCGGAATCTGTGCCTACGTGCGATGCACGCGATACCCGTGATTGCCATCTGTCCTCCCACTGCGTCACGGCTCGTGTGTCAACTCCTTCGACCAGACATGTACAGTCAACTAATCCACTCGCTTTCTCTATGCAGGTGTTTTCCTCCGTCATTACACGTGTGCTGCTTCCTACCCTACTGTGCCTTCCCAAGCGTCACCTCAGAATGTGTGCCTACGTGCTATGCACGCGATACCGGTGACTGCCATCTGTCCTCCCACTGCGTGACGGCTCATGTGTCAACGTCAACTCCCTCGACCGAAGGCTACATCTTTGACCAGACATGTACATACGTAACGCGTTACAAGTAACGAGTTACCTCTACCTACCCTTAGCAAAAAGAGGCTGTACTTGAAACATAGTTGAAATATGTTGAATATTAATATTAATTTTGTATTATCTTGTCCACGTTCGAAATATGCGCGTAAGGTATTCAAAGTATATCATAAATATCATTCAGAAAAGATTTAAATGTACCAAAAAAGTAATTCCTTCACCCTCAAGATGCCATCTGTGTATCAAAAACCAACTACACGAAACTTTTTTATTTTGAATTTTATTATTAAATGGTGTCCCTGTGGTATTTGAAGGTACTACTACATACATCCCACAACTACGCATTACAAACGAACACAAAAACAAACAGCATGAAGCACTGAACACCTGAATCACAGTCCCGTTGACTGCTCCAGAGCACGATATAGCCTACATATTGAAGGTAATCATTTGACCGGTGACCACCCCTGCGCTTATTAAGGTTCCATGTGTTCGATCTTTTCCTCGGAAGTCTGTCAATGGGAAAACAGTGTTTCGAAGCTCGTGTACGATATCTCTTACCAAAAAGCATTGGTACATCTAATAATAATTCGTCGCAGTCGCTAAAAAACATCCACAGAAACGGCTCCTAGTGGAAATGTTATCGCTTCTCTGCATAGCACCACTCAGAACGAAGCGAGTCAAGGCAGTTTATTCACTTTAAAATAGTTATCTTGCGTTTCTTTACTAGTTGACTATATAGTATGGTCATTAAATTTCACTATATTAAAGCCACTTCTCACATCACATACCATGGTGAGTATACACATTCAGTGAACTAACATTGTGCTAACACAGCCATACCAAACATATCTGCACACAGCACTTGGTGAAGCTTTGCAGCATCAGCAAGAGCTGTAATTGTAGTTCTCGAATCCCGTCTTTGATTGGTGTGCAAGAAAAGAAAACAATAACATAAACTGGGCTGATTTATCAGTGCGATGTTGCACAAATCAATTGACAAACTAATCAAATGTTTATTTAGGCCCTCCGGTGTACTCCATATTTGCTTGAAGTTTACTTCTGATAGGCGAGTTTTCAATACTTTAGCAGTTTAAGTAAATTTATTTTGTATGCATGTAATTGCAGTCAAAAGATACTTAGATTATAGCGCAACAGTATTTACAATTTTCAGCCTGTTGTAAGTGTATTCGGGACATTATTTGATCGCTACATTTTTATTAGGGTTGGAGTATATTTTGGATGAAATAAATTAATATTTTCAGAAATCTATGTGAAAAATATTTTGTACGTACTAATTTAGTATTTATGTATTTCAGAATGCATGAAGAGTACTTTAAGTGTCGTTTAAATAAGAAATTCTGAAAAATGTTTCAAAAATATATTTTAATATTAAGTAATTTTTTTGTTATAGTTTTGGAATGTTTTTGGTGTACTTATAAATTTGAACTGTACTTGAAATACACTCAAAGTAGAATGTGGTATATTTCAAACGTCTTAGGTTTACCTAAGGGCAGCTACTGCTGATGAAACATTCGAGAGGCAGCTACTGCGTAAGTGCAACGACTACTAAAAGACATCAATGAACCATGAAACAAAAACAGTTGTGTATTTCGTCGTCGTGAGAGTAACTCTTTGTTTTTGGGGTAAAGTTGCACGCTCCTTTCAAGAATCGGTAACGAGTAACGTAGTTAGTTACTGCGAGTAACAAGTCACGGTATTTAGTTACTTTTTTTGTAACGCGTACATGTCTGCCCTCGACCCAGCACAAAGAGCGCCATCATCATCGACGGACCCAGCCATGTCAGCTGTAAAGCTACGACGGCTTCCCGCGTGGCTCTGTGGGCTCGGTGGCTGTTCTGCGACACAGTCAACTAAGCCACTCGCTTTCGCTACGCAAGTTAGTAAACCTAGAGATATCGAGCGAGCTCACCGCCTCGGTCATCACACAGACGTACGCTTTCGTCCATTAATCGTGAAACTAACGTTTTATAAAACTAAGGAGGCTATTCTTTCGAACGGCCGTAAGATAAAGGGCACCACCTTTAGCATTGGCGAAGATTTCTCGCGCCCCATCTAAAACGCTCTGAAGCACTTAGTTGCATTTGCTAAAAACAAGACAGCCCCATTTTCGCTACGCTACAAAACACTATTCTTTGGCAAGCAACGTTATATGTTTGACGAGCTGTCACAAACTGTAAAAGCAATTGCATAACATACACCAATCTATTGGCAACCAATAAACCGTCCTCAATTCACCCCTCGTGTAAATACTTCCTTATCTGTTATCTTTACCAACATACGGAGCTTCCTTTCGAAACGGGATCTTGTATCTAATCTCGTGTCGTCGTCTGGCAGCAATATATTACTACTAACTGAAACATGCCTAACAACTGCCGTCACTGACGCTGAAGTCCTTGCTGAATTGCCAATTTTTTCCCCTCTTTCGAAATGATCGTAAAGGGGCGCGAGGTGCAGGTGTACTCCATTCCATGTGATACCATTCCATGTGATATTGAAGCATTGTGGCTCATCTGTCGGGCTTTTCTGCGAACAGTTCTACTGGGCATCTGCTACAGCACACCGAATTATAGTACCGACTTCTCCCGTAAAACTAAACGACCAGCTATGTAAACTTTCTACAGAGTATCCAAATGCACAAATTCTTCTTTTTGGTGGCTTTAGTGGCTTTAATCTCCCAACTATTACTTGGATTGACCCATCGCCATAACTGCAAGCAACTTAGAAGCCAGAAAACTCATTGAGGTTTGTCTCAATTTTAATCTCACCTAGATGGTAGCAGAACCTACTGCTGAAGTTCTGCTGACCTGCCGAAGTTCTGAACTGCTGGAGTTCTGACCTGCAAATATCTTTGATCTCATATTAACCAATCATCCTGACAGTCTATCCTCCCTAAACTACCTTCGAGAGATTAGTGACCACAAAATTGTTCATGCTGTCTTTGAGCTTATCGCTGGAAAACGCCATACCGAAAAGAAAACGATTTGCTTGTACGATAAAGGAAATTATGAACTATAAATAACGTGCTGAACACCTTTTTACAGTTTTTGAAGCGACATTTCACAACCGGTCAATTCATGAAAATTGGTTAATTTGTAAAAATAAGTTAAACGTACCAGCAGATACTTTCATCTCCTTGCTCAATTTCCATGCAGATCAACAAAAACCGTGGTTCACTAAAACCCCCAAAAGACTAAAAAAAAAGAACGTCTTTTCCACTCAGCCAAACTGGCGGCTGGAATGGGAAAAATATTACGTGGCTGAGGATGCACATTTAACAGAAATCCAAAACGCCAAGTACTGTTTTTTCTTCGTGAACTTACCAAACATGTTGATTAAAAACGCCCGAAAATTCTGGCAAGTGAGAAACCCTCAGCAAAAGCATACTGTTGCCATTACCAATGAATCGGGCAAACTTGTGAATGAAGCTGAATGTGCTAATGTTTTCAACATCGCGCTTTCATCCGTTTACACTGCAGAATTTGATGTGGCCTTTGCGTTACCTACTAACACCAGGGGTCCAGAGTCTCCCGTCCTTTTTTTTTCTGATGGTATTGCGTCAGTAATCAATAACATGAAACTGCCATCCTCAGCCGCCATGAACAAAATCAATTCCAAATTTTTAAAAAAATACAAAGCACATCTCTGCAGCATATTTGTGCTTGTTATTTTCTCACTCACTTTCAACAGGTAACATACCGGAAGACTGGAAGGTGCGAAACGTCGTTAAATGGAAAAAAATCCCAATAAACTACCTCCCTATCTCTCTAACGAGTGTGCCTTGCAAAATCATGGAACGCGTCATTTTCTTTCAAGTCATGCATTTTCTGGACTCGATCAACTTCTTCCATTCTTCGCAGCACGGCTTTCGTAAAGTATGTTCCTGCGAAACTAAGTTAGCTCTCTTCCTCATAAGCGCTTCATAAGCGCTTGTTACTAAAAATTGATCAGTTAAACTTAGACCATGATACCTTAAGATGTATTAAATGATTTTTTAACAACCGCTCCCAATCTGTCCTAGTTAATAAACAGTCCTTTAATATCATCCCAGTCACATCGGGCATCCCCCAAGGGTCTGTTCTTGGTCCGGTTTTATTTTTAATATATATTAATGATTTACCGCAACATTTGTCCTTTCATTTTTTCTGGGTAACTGGCGAGACTTTCGTGCGGACCCACTGTGTTGTTACGTGACCCCAACACCAATTCAGTTTCCCCGCTAAATTTAGCGGGGAAAATGACGTCACATGACTTCGTGTCACGTTACCCCTAGATTTAACGGGAAAATTGACGTGATGTGACTTCAACACCAATTCAGTTTCCCCGCTAAATTTAGCGGGCAAACTAAATTGGTGTTGAGGTCATGTGACGTCAGTTTTCCCGCTAACCTTAGCGGGGAAACTGAGTGCGCAGTGTTTCGTTCTAGGACATCACAGACCTACAAACCAATTTAATTTCTTTGCTAAATTTAGCGGGGAATTGAATACGCGGAAACGGGAGCCTAAGAACTGCGCTCTAAAAGTGACAAAGTAGAAGTAACTCGTTACTAGTAACTCGTTAAGTACATGTCTGGAACTTCTATCATACCCACGCAATGACAGTCCTCAGTAACATTGCGGTCTGTCGTCAAGAAAAGCAGAAATTGACCATTTTCTTAATGTGGCCCATGGGATTCAATGCAAAAACAATTTCTGGAGCCGTGAACAGTATAATTACTGCTTAGTGATATTTTGTAACTGTCATCTAAAATATTCCCTAGGAACATTTCGATGTTTGTTGCTGTTTAGTTAAAATTCGCATTTCAGTGCATGCGTCGAGGCGTTGATGTCAAAGAAAGTTGGGGATGTGGGGACGCAAGTTCACGAGAACGTTTAATGTCACCGGAAAGCGCCGTTAAAGCGGGCTATTAGCTATTGCCCTTCATTATTAGTTATGTGTTTAGCATAACATTAAGAAACCGGTATTTGTTTTGAGTTTTCGTTTATAAATGGCATGACCAAATGTTATTGAAAAAACCTACATTATTCCATTCCTTTTCCTTAGAGTCAAGGTAGTGGGCCATACGTGCTTTGACGGTATATGGAGAATGCCAGGTGAGTGTCGCAGCATGTGGAGACCACTCGAATATCAAGCCTCTTCGTTGAACCGTCCGCGGATCGACACAAATTTAAACAACTGGGCGCGTGCCGATGACTTCCTTCAAATAGTTGCTACTAAATCCTCGAATTTTTCTTTCGAAAAGTGATTCAGCGAAACTTGCCCACTGCTGCGACGCAAAAAAAAAAAAGCAGAGGGCACTTGGTACGTGATTTGTGTACAACTTAAAACTAGAAATAAAGATGGTTCCTCAATGTTATGTTAAAAGTATTTGCTAAGCCTGAAACGCGTACTTTTAACCCATTTTAACGACGCTTTGTGGTCAAAAAAGCGTTTTCGTGAACTTGCGTTATGCGAAAAATCGTGTAATTGTGTATAAAGTGTTTTTCGAACTTAATAACGCTGCCACTTGGTTACCCAAATATTGTAGGCAACTCAAATCAAACTGATCACTGCAGCAGCTGGAATGCCTTCACCATTCTAGGTTCTGATCGGGGATCAAAACCACACCAGATAGTTGGACCGGTAAATCCAGTATTAGCATAAAAAGTCCCTAAAACAAACCATTTCAAGACGGCGTTAAGTTTGGGAAACTCTGTATTTCTCACGGCATATGTGAGCCCCTATTTTTTTTTTAACAAAAATAAAAGGGTCAAACATGTCGAGCTTCTCATAAGGGCTAGTACTATGCCTTGAGGGTGCAAAAAGAAAGACAAACACAGGAGAATAGTTTTCTGACAAGCTACAAGAAGGTACTATCAGTCTTGGACTAATTAATATAATCAAATTGCTTGATAGCTAGACACAAATTAAATCGTTAGTACATAAGAACTGCCCTTTAGTTATTGTTACTATCGTATTAATGTATCTGGCGAAAATTGTTTTTTACAATATTTAAGATTTTTATTCAAATTTGCATTAATTATCGGACATCGAGGCGTTCATCGCAATAAACATTTAAGGTAGCTTTATTATATCAAAACAAACAAATTAACGAAATGATTTCCCGATCGAAAAGTATTAACCCAATTGCAAAATCGCAAGCATGTGTGCAATCGACAAGTGATAAACATAAAATGCACTCTATACAAGCCTGTGCTCGAGTTCGACAATAAAACCAAAAGGTTCTATTGAGACATCTTAGGACATTGCTATTTGTTTGTACAGAAGAGAACGAAGTGAGACATGACAAGTTTAATACGGGTAAAAAAAAATAAAGAAGACGAAAATACAATTTGAGTTGTAAGTCAGCGCGACGTGAGTGACCGTTTTTCTGGTGTGCGTGCATTTTCAGCGTGAGTGAGTTTACTTTGGCGCTTCTCCTACAATATGTTCTATTGAGAGTCACACGTTTGACCAGTAACACATAAAATGAAAACCATATTAAAACGTTAGCACAAACACAGTTTAGTTTTACGCTAGCAACAGGGAACAAAAACTTCGGTGCTGTTAGTGGAATAATATTTCATCTACCACCGCATGTTAATTGTGTCTTTTATGAATATAATTAAGATCCACATTATTAACACTTTAAATATTTAAAGCGAAAATATATGACTTTTGAAATGGCTAAACCCTGCTCAGATATATAGGCCAAGTATAGGAAGTATATAATAATAATAATAATAATAATAATAATAATAATAAATCTTTATTCGCAAATTGCCCAGTACCAAGATCAGTTTCGGGTCCGATCAAAGCCATCAGGGGCTTGTAGGATCAGACCCAGCAGTTTAATTGACAAAAGTATCACAGGCACGGCGACGACGAACACTCAACCAACACACAGAAATAGGCTAAGCCTCACAGGGCCCTGGAGTCACACAGGCACGATGAGGACGAGAACACAACACACACTCAGTTGGATCAACATTGTAGATCCTTCGAGTCGCACAGGCACGACAACGACGAGCACACGCCAACAATCACACAGTTGGTAGAACCTCGGAGGGCCTTGGAGAGTAGTGCGAGGTCACGTGGCACAATAAGTCGTAGAATGAGGTGGAAGAGAAAAGGAAACAAAGCAAACGCAGACGCGCACCCATGCGGCATCTTGGGCGACTAAATTCGGTATGATCATAAATGTAAAAAAAAAAAAAAATAATAATAATAATAATAATAATAATAATAATAATAATAATTAATTTCTAAGTAATATTAATAATAATAAAAATATTAATAATAATACTCTTTATTTTAGTGTGCCCGAAAGCAAGCCGAAGGTCTTCACTTTGGTGCACAAAGAACGAGTAAACGTCTAATTAAAACAAAACAAATAAAACACACATCACAGATAGGTAGTGATCCTTTGTTATTGCTTGCGGTAAACACAAAAGTCACTGAATATTTCAATACCTGGATTGTCAACGTGATTGAACAGTGATTGCACGGGTGACAAGGGTGAAGATCTGCACATGGTTTTGACATAAAAATAGTGTGATTCCTAGCCAAACGGGAGGGGACATGGATAATAACATTGGATAAAAGCGAATCATTATCTATAATTTCATTTACTATTTTGTGCAAAAAAAATGTCACGTTTTGTTTCTTCTGTTAGACAATGGCCTCAGCAAGAAATTATCTATAAAAAGTTGTAATCAAAATAAAAGTGACGCTGAACATAGCGGTCGTAAACGAGGCGAATTAAACGTTTTGGCAAACTTTCAATTTTTTTTGACTGCGTTTCTGACAAAAAATTCCAAGCTCCAGAACCGAATTCAAGCCTTGACCTAACAAGAGAGCGAAATCAACGAATAATACAGGCAGGGTTTTTAAATTGCTTCGTGATGCGAGATATCAGTCCCAACATCTCTTTCGCGCTGCCAACAATATAGGACACATGCGGAATAAACGTCAGTTCATTAACTATGCTCACGCCAAGGTCTCTAACAACAGAGATACGTTTGGTTGAAGTGTATTTTAACACGTAATTGTTATGTAATACATTACGACGTCTGCACAGGGACAAGACATTTGTTTTGAGAGGGTTCAGTGACAAGCTATTCACTTTACACCACTGAACTATGCGCGACACATCATTCTGTAAAGTTTCGCAGTCGACAGGAGTGTTAACATTTATAAAAAGCTTAATGTCATCTGCAAACAACAAGAACTCTGCATTTTCGACAGATGACGCTGAACCATTTGCAAAGATAAGGAACAAAAGGGGGCCAAGAATAGACCAGCGAGAACACTGGAATTAAAAAAAAAAAAAAAGTTTTGAGCGACTATTATCTATTCGACAACAGTTGGGATGACATGATAGGTAACTTTGAAACATTTGCACAGCTCTGCGCAACAGCTATATAAAGATAATTTACGTAATAACAACTCATGGTTTACCTTATCGAACGCTTTTGATATATCAAAATATATACAATCAATTTTACCTTTGTTCATAACAACATGGGCACAGAAATTTAAAAAAAAAGCACACAAATTTGTTTCAACTGACCGTCCAGTCAGGAAACCTTGCTGGTAAGATACAAATTTTTGGCGAAAGTAAAAATTAATTCGGTTATGCATGACGCGTTCAAACACCTTATAAAATCCGGGCAATAAAGATATGGGGTGATCGTTATTAGTAACAGTAGCGTCACCATCTTTGAAAATGAGAACAATCACCGCGTTCTTCAAAAGCGATGGAAAGACACCGGAACTAAGAGAGGTTAAAAACGTGCTCAAAAATAGGTAAAAACAATTCACCACAATCTTTAATTTTAAAAGATTGAATGGAGTCAGCCCCAGTAGATAATTTTGGTTTTCGTCTCTTTATAGCTTCCGCGATTTTTTCAATATCTACTCTGATGCCGAGACAAAAGGTCATGGCAGTTGGTTTTAATATTTCTGGGCTAAACGGCTTGTTGAACGATGGAGCAGCAGTCACCGAAGTAATCGGCAAACATATCTGCAACCTCTGCAGGTGCGGAAACATAGCTATCATTAAGTGAGCGGTCGCTTAGGCAAATAATTTGGCTATATACTATCGCCCGTGTGTTGTTTTGCAAACCTTCAAAAATCATTTGGGCTTCGGTTCAAGGTAGTCTCTATTTGGTCAAGGTTTAAGGGCTCATCTGTACCATAGAACCTTTTAGCTAGAGCGCGATAAATGCTAAACTGAGTATACCATAAAATATTGCCAGTTCGTTTAAACAGTCTGTGAAAGTGATTTTTTTTTACGCGAGCAAATTTTTAAATATTTTAAAAACCATTCGGGATAATTTGAAGGCCCCAAAATTCGCTGAGGCCCAAATGTATCAATCGCGTCATTAACAATCGACGAAAACTTCTCAGTCACTGTTTCTGTGTCAGTTATTGCAAAAACTCCGCTCCAATCACAATTTTCGAAGTATTTGTACGTGCTCAAATAATCGTCTTGGGCATAGTTGTAAGTACAGAAACTATGGGATATTGGACTTTTTCGTGGAAGGCAGAATATAACCTCGAATGATGGGTGAAACTCATCTATTCGCACTAAGAAATCTATAACAGGGGTCACAAAATTGACTGACACATTAGACAAAACAAGGTTGAGAACATCTCCAACGCTATTCTTAATTGGGTTAAGCTGATCAAGGCCACAGTAGCTCATGAACGACAGTAACCATGAAGCCTTATTTGATGTTTTAGGGTTGTTTCAATTAGCAAACCTCAGCGGCCAGTCCACTCCTGCAAGATTACCATCTCCATAAATGTGTACTCTGTATTTCAAACAAAAACATTTTGTCAAAATGTTTTATAGAAGATACTTCATCAGAAAGCTATATCTACAAGTAAACTGAAACAGACACCATTACTGTTTTTTATTCATACTATTCGTATGATCGAAATAAAGCAATATAATATCGATTTTGTGTATTTGTAACCAGCATCTGCTAAGGTTGCCTGCCAGGATTCCTGGCAGGCAACCTTAGCAGTAAATGTAGTAAATGTATCTCAGCTATCAAAATGTAGAATCAATCGAAATAAAATACATATCATTACACAGAACCCGACCAAAGCTAAAATTGAAAACGCGAACCCCGGGATTTTTTTTTCTCCTAAAACTGAAATATTCTAAAGAAGCTGCAAACGTTGGTAAACCCTATCACATCTGACTCTAAAGTAAACAGTAAAATGTTGCGTTCGTCAATACCAATTGAAGAAATCCTTAAGATAGAATGTCGTAAAACCGTCAAAATGCCGACAAAAACAATTGAATGCACAAAAAAAATGCTGGAGCAGGAAAAAAAACGCACTAGGCAAAATGTCACCTCGAGGGAACTTTACTAAATGCAAAGACAAAGTGTTCTAAAAGGTTTATTTGACGCAACCGAACGCAGGACGGGGTACGCCAATCAGATGGCAACATAGAGAACGCGCTGAGAATGCGCGGTTACGAGGCAAGCAAGCAAGGGCCGTCATTGGTTGAGGTCAAAGGGAAACAAATGCACGCGAGTGCATTTCAGATGTAAACAAACGTATGAGATGAGCAAAGAGGAGACGAACTTGCACACTATACTGTACTTCTTGGCGGATCAAAGCCAGTGTCGTTACAAACCATTATGGTTCCTCCATATCCTTGGTATGTGCAGGCATAGCTATCACTCGTTCTCGCGCTTTCATTGCTGCGAACGTACCGGCAATATAAAATATTGTCTTTTTTGTTTCGTTTATTTCGTTGGCGTTCAAAATATGTTATCATCAGATTGTTTTTTTTTTCCCATTATCACTACCCCAGTGTCCTACGCACAAGCTTTCTTGGCTTACATGGAAATTGAGCTGTAAAATGTAAAAAAGAACGAAATGTATTGTATTGTATTGCATTGTATTGTATTCCAAAATAGCAGTTGACGTAACTTCCGGAGTACCACATGGCGCTGTGCTTGGGCCACTCTTTCTAATTTTAGTTAATGACATAAACCAGGAAATTACCTCGCGCATGACAATATACTCAGACGACTGCATTTCGTATCGTGACATTAATTCAGACACTGATGTATCAGCTCTTCAAATTGATTCAGATAGAATCTGTTTGGGATGTCTAAGTTGGGGAATGATTTTAAGCACCCCAAAGGGTTGTCATGTAAGGTTTACAAGGAAACGTAACATTTGCCAATCAACATTCACCTTACACGGAGAAACTGTAAACGTTAAAAAAGAAGCGAAAGACCTGGTAGTACTTTTTTCTCACGAGTTCAGATTAGCTTCAACATGGAAGCTACGTAATAGGAAAAGCTGGTTGAACCATGGGTTTTCTACGGAGAAAATTCTCGCGCAATTCGCAATCGCTAAAACAGACTGTATTTGTTGTGCGAAGCCCTTTCTCGAGCATGCTTCTCTTGTATGGGATCCACCCCAACAGTATCTCATAATTAAAATTGAAAAAATTCAAAACCATGCCGCTAGATTTATCACAAATAACTACAACCTTCATAGTAGTGTCTCTGCAATAAAAATTATATTCAATGGAAATCACCTGCAGCTAGGCGTAAATATTTGCGTCTAAAATTGTTTCATTCTATTTTGTATGGTTGTCAGAAATCTAAAAATCGCAATACCTGTTTGAGCCATTTTTTGTATCGCATACAGTAGATCATGATCTAAAAGTTCTGGAATACATGTCGAAATCTGATTTGTTTCGT
The DNA here is from genome assembly GCA_013358835.2 of Ixodes persulcatus. Classification (NCBI taxonomy): domain Eukaryota; kingdom Metazoa; phylum Arthropoda; class Arachnida; order Ixodida; family Ixodidae; genus Ixodes; species Ixodes persulcatus. The sequence goes on along the minus strand of JABSTQ010009967.1, from coordinate 46,841 downwards.
TTTTTTTTCCCATCAACATCAAAATAATGGAATAGCCTACCAAGCGAGATAGTTATCTTGCAAAGTCCAGATTCGTTTTTCTCGCAACTCCAGCATTGTATTTTATCATCTGTTTGAATCGAATATTGTATTTGTGTTCTTTTCCTTGCGAACCGAGGTCGTTCTCTTTGTGTGTGATTTCATCCGTGTATAAGTTTGTACATATTATTTCTGTGTAACTTGCGTGTCTTGCCGATCCAGGGTTGTTCAAATTTCAGTATTCTTTTTTTATGGTAACTGCCCCTACTGTAATACCCCCTGGGGTGGTGTATGAAATAAATAAATAAAAATAGTATTTATGTATCGTTAGCGATATATGTTCCGCACAGTACACAAGACAAGTGAGACAGGTATGGTTGATTGCCCAGTAAGTTCGATGAACAGATGAAAAAAGGATCGTGCCACTGCACCGTGTATATACTGAACTATCTGGAACAGACACACTGGGTTTATGTTTTCAATGATTGGCTGGTATGTGTTTCGCAGAAGCCTTATGTGTACCTTAAGCTTTCATATTTGTAATAATTTAGTAGCTATTGTATTTTTTAGCACGTTTTATTATACCAAAAAATGTTCGAGTAAACGTTCATAAACAATTGTGAGGAACATGTTATTGCCATAAAGATGAAAAGCAATTTGAGAATAAATTGTGATGTAATCGCATTTGGCGTATCGCGTCAAAATACTGTTTTCTTGGTAATAGAAGCAGCTGTACTGTCCTTGGGAATGTTTCCTGTGGTACCGAAAAAGGAAACATTCCTTTCTCTTTTCGTTCTATTCGAATCGGAGATTGGAATGGCACGTGTGACACTAAAAGTCGTACTTTTAAGAAAGGCGCGCGGGGAGAGCTGTTAGAAAAACATCACGTGATGTTGTTACGTGCGTAGTTCCTGCGACTGTAACTCAATTCTAGAAAATAAATAAAATATGTAAAATGAAGAGGGCTTAGTTTTGGACAGAAAATATCTACAAATGGAAAACGCCTTACGTTTTGATAATAAACAAAAAAGTTGTATGCGTATTGTGCACGTGCACCGGTTAAAATGAATAAAACATGGGTACCTTCCATGTTGTGAGCCGATACAAAAGTGCTCGACAGACCATTCGGTTTTATAGATAGATTCGTACTGCACTCCCACTGCATGTTGTCTGCACTCGAAGACACAAAAAGAAAAGAATAAGGTTCTTTGGCAAGCGCATTCTAAGTAAGTTGGATCAAAATTTAATAAGGGATTACATGTTGCTTAGTTAAAGCTCGGAGAGGAGAGGGCATAAGGAAATAGTGACTAGAGAATGAAATAAAAGTTGGCCAATATTATACAATTGTTCGGAGTTCGTCTTGAGAAAAATCAGAGGTTGTTTTTCGGAGTCTATTTCGTACCTCCAATTTTCAATCTTTTTTAGGTTTTGTCAATCACCCGAAACCTTCCCAGTTTCTCGAATGTTTAGTACCATTGGCCTTAGTAGAAAACAAGTTATTAAATGCCTTAAATGAGACTTTTTCTAGACAGTACAATAAAGACTTATTCTTCCACGATATTGATTATTTTGTTAGAAATAAGTCTATGTGGTGTATTAAATACGCTCTCTAGTACCTTGAGAGGTTCATTTTCATCGGGATGTACCGATTGAAATATGGTTAACCAGAAACGCGGAGGGCGCATTTGCCATTCGTCGTGGGAACTTGCACGTTCCAAAACGTGGAGGCAATAATGGCTGTGACGATTACGGAAAGGGATACATGCAAGGTGATCAGACAAACAAAGCTTCATCAGCAGGAAGCTTTTGCTACCTGCTTATCGCACACAGGTATTGATAAAATTTTGCTGAATATCGAAGACCAGTCGCCAGCCCGGAAGAGAGAAATAGAACATTAATTCAGCCTCAACCAAAAGGGGGACGAAAAGGTCAATGAGTGTCTAGGAAAAATACTTTTACAAAAGACAACCTCTCATTTAATCAGCTGGAAAGCTCTGACGTGCTTGACCATATGTTGCATGAGGGTTATTCCTCCATTGTTTTAATAAGAGGTCAAAAGACGGTTTCACTTGGTACTTCCGAAATCAATTGGAAATAAAAAAGAGAGTTTCAGAAGCATTTTTAAGAGAAAGATAAAAACATACTAGTCGGGTCTTTATAAATGTCAGTCCAAAATTAGTTGTTTACCGAACAAATCCGAATTCAAAATATTTAGAGGGTAGAGAGTCTTCCGGGTTTTGAATATTCATGCAAAGTTCAGAACATTGGTTAAAGAAAATAGAACCACACTTATGTGGTATTCCATATTGAAAGAAAGATTACATGCTTTCAGAACTGCTCCCCATCGTTCACCCAGAAACTTTACCTATATTATAAACTAAAAAAAAGTTCAGGTATATTTTTTTTTAAATAGGCCACCAAAGAAACCACACATAATTGCAAAAATATAGATCATTTAACGAACAAAACGTGAGGGATCCAGTGAGCTGGGGTTTGTTCATAATTATAGAATTATCCGAGACTGTAGTGACGACAGGAAGGACGAAAGATGTCTCAAACGTTGCTGAAATTTTATTGCACCGAATCTATTTATAAGTTGCCTGCATAAAAAAATTACACTTGTACAGTTAAGACTTCTTACGTGTAGGAGGGCGATAGAATTATAGTCTCGCGGGAGAAATGTTTTCAAGTAATATTTTTACACGTACTAAAGTTTAGGACGACGTATAGGACGACGCCGAGGACGACTTCCTAGAGATCGCCGCCAAGTACGGCGACTTCTCCGACGATCTCTCGGACAACCTAAAGTGCGACGTCTAGGACGACGTCGAGGTCGACTTTTAGGACGATCTTAACGACGATGTCGAAAACGGCGCCTAGAGGACGACGTCGAGAACGACGCCTAGAGGACGACTTCTAGACGACGTCAAGAACGACGTCTAGGACGACTTCTAGGATGTCTTTTAGGACGTCGTCAAGAACGACGTTTAGGACGCCTTCTAGGACGACCTCTAAGATGACGTCTACGACGACATTCGAGAACGATGCATAGAGGACGACGTCTGGGACGACATCGAAAATGCCACTTAGAGGAGGACACTAAGGCCACGGTCCCAGGGATAGTGGCAGTTTAGGTGCTTTTTGGCAGGTCATTACTCATCTTCTTTTGAATACTCTTTTCTAGGGTTGATGTCGTTCGAAAGGAGTGCAATCCTCTTTTATTTTATATTATTTCTGTATTGGTTTATATTGTTCCAGCGCATTTGTAGCGTTGCGAATATGATGGCGCGGACCCTCACTCGCTCCACTGGTTCATATTTCATGAATGATCTATTAAAGAAAACACGGTTCCAATGGAGCAGTTTTGTTAAGTTGATGTCGCAGCAGAATGTAAGGATATACTTTTTTGGTATTTGCACTACTTTGTTTTGTTCATCTCTCCAAATACTGCCCTAAAACTGTAATTTTTAAGCCCAAATATGTTTGAATGACATGCGCTAGGGCAATGAAATTAGCTACAGATGTGCAGGGTTGGGCAGAAATACTCAAAAATGTATTTGCAAATACAAATACTGGGATACGTTAAAATAGTAGCTAAAATACTGATACTGAAATATATCTGTAAAAGTGTATCACGATACGTATGGAAATACATTTCAAATAGAGGCAAAAAGTCTATGGAAATACAAATACAGGAATACATTCTATAGGGAGGGCAGAAATACAAATACAGAAATACTGATACTGCAATACATTTTTCAAATTTGTTTCAGACGCCAAATGAGATGAAGCTTGAAGTTGGAAGTGGAAGTTTTAGGGGCGAAGCTCCTTAGGGTCTAGCCTTGTCCGTCCGGCGTCGGCGTCCGTACTCACATTGATCTTGCTGGTGCTCGTGCTCGTGAGCTCACGCGCTCACGAGCACGTGCTCACGTGCTCGTGTAGAGCAAAAAAAATGATGAAAAAAAAAAGTTTGCGCAGTCGACAGGATTCGAACCTGTGCGGGGAGACCCCAATGGATTTCTATTCCATCGCCTTAACCACTCGGCCACGACTGCGGGACGAGTAGGGGGCTCTGAGTTGTGGTAGTAACTCAAGAGCTGGGGATGTCATGGATGAAACGTTGCATGTAGCCGCTCAACGTCTATACAGGAGAGGGCGCTGCGGTGAAATGCGTATATAATCGCGTTAAACTTTGCATGCCTTCGCTCAACGTCTATAGACGAGAGGGCGCTGCGGTCAAATGCTCAAATGCGTATATAACCACGTTCCATACCACACATTTTCTTTCTGACATGGATGAAAACGAACGAAAGGCTCGGCATGCTGCGGCTCAGCGTCTACGCAGACAAGCACCACCAGAGCTTCGCCCCAATCAACATCATTCACCACGCGGAGATGCGGTCAATTTTTTTTATCCCGAAATTACTTTCCCTTAGGCTTGGCACCTTGCCTTGAAGGTAGTGGTTTCGGACGACGAGAAGTCTTCAATGGGTTTAAAAACGTTCCATCAAGGACTGACCGCGGTCCCTTCCCTGACATCCTGTCTGTCTGACGAGGGATGCAAAAAGACTTCGACCTCTAAATAAATTCTATGTCATCCTAAATCCCATCAAAACGTCCCCATGCCCCTGTCCAAAAAGGACGCCCCTGTCAACATTGATCACATGACGTCACGGTGGAATGAACTGGTATTCTTGATCTGTAGGTGTGGCCTTGAACGTGAAACTTTACCACGCTGCTGTATGAAAGGACAATACATACTTTCATTGTAGGATACCTCGTTGAAGATCGTGCAGGCAGTGTCATTTGGAATTTTCGAGAAAAGTGGACCACCGGAAGCATCCTGGAACACATGTCTTATCTTCTGTTACGTTTAAAAAAATGATACGGTAGCATCCCTTTTGTGAAGGTCCTTCCTGCCGACCCTTTGTCACCGACGCATGGATTGCAGTCCTCAAGTTTCGCCTAGCATCATCCAAACAGAGACCTCGTGGATTTCGACCTGATATTGCTGGCACAGGTGCAAGCTCTCAGAGAAACAGTGGGCTCGAGACAAGTCGCTGGTGTACAAAGTCTAGGTCGGCACAGCGAGGCCACGTCTGGCCTCCTTCCTGGGCTTCGGATCACCAGAGCAGCTGGTCACGTTCACGTCGGCTGATGACGTACCCTTGAGCCGTGCAATATTACGGGCGCAGCCGCAGACGCATTTGAATATGTGTTGAACTTCACTGCGTTAGTCATCCTACTATTTCAAGCCAACCATCGCCAGGCTTGTGCTGCAACGGACTGTGTCTCGGCTTTGCCGGCTGGGTGTACTGTGTACGCTAAGGCAAGAGAGACGGTTAGCAGCGGGCTTTGGATGCCAGCAAACAATGACTCAAGAAACCCCTACCTAAGGACCTGCGGCACAAGATGTTCTGACTCCATTCCTGGCACGCCACCTGGTTCGAGTCCCCGACTACGCAACACTTCTCAGAAGAGAGAAGCGGACGCATATAAAAATAGTTTGGAGAATCGGAAGGAACCTTGGTCAGCATAGTAACAATACCCCAGCATCTCCTTGACCTTAATGCCCTCAAAAGTAAAAAAAAAAAAAAATTGCGCTCGGAGTTCTATTCTGTTTTGTTTTTTTTGTGGGAGGAAAAAGGGGGGGGGGGGAGTATTTCTCAAGAAATGTAACGAAATACATTTCACCCTGATTGTATCGCGATACAAAGAAACACCCAAAATGTATTTCGATACAGGAATACAAATACTGGTGAAAGAAATGTATGTCTGAAATACTATCGCGATACATTTGTATCGCGATACTGCCCAACCCTGAGATGTAGTTCTTATAATTGGTAATATGCAGAGAAAGATTTAATGTTCTGTAAACATTTTTTGTTTATATATTCTATATCAAACATAGCATTTTTTGTGCCTTGAGTCACGGTGCTTCAAATGCTGCTGAGGAAATAATTAAACTATGATAAATCATTTTATAACATTTAGAATTACAATCGTTGGCCAAGAAGTGGACGATGGCTTTTTTTTATTTTCAAAGTCATAATGCTCCAGGAACCATTCAAACTTACCTTTTTTGACGCATTTCTTCTATCGACATCAAAGAGATTAATTGGAATTAATAACATTTATTGTATGGAATAAATACACATTTTTATGTATTCGATTTTCAAAATGATCTTGTTTTGGTTCCTTGATAGGTGTAGAGCTTAGCTAACTTTAAAAACAATAAAAACTGTTTGAGTGTTTTGTTGCGCTACCTGCCGAATGGCAGACTAAACTGCTGATTTATATTAATCGTCGAGGGTGGCGTTGGCGTCTGTATCATCATCAATGACCGTGTCTTTTTATCTTCACATTTAGAAAATATATTGAAAGATTTACTATCGACAAATGAATGGTTTAAGTACTGGGTCACGTTAATGAAACTAAGATAAATATTACACAAGCGTAGAGTGATACACTGTAAAAAAATCAGCTCCCTTTTACGGAGAAATTATCTGGCGAAACGTGCTGCCAGAGAATTTATCCGTAATCCAATTTAGTGAGGGGTCCGCTAAAATACGGACACAGCCAGTGATAAACAAGATTTTCCGTAAAGGTGTAACAAAAAGTGCTTTTTAATTTGAGCGTGTTCGTAATTGGCTTTGTAGAACGGTCACTAAGGGACGGACGAAACCAGATCTTTCTTAAAGGCATAACGGAAAAGAGTCCTTAATTAGTTACAAGCACGGCCCCAGGGTGCCGCCATCTTGCTAGATGGGGTGCGCTCTGAGGTGCACCATAGTCTCATTACGACGCCTTAGCAAGGCATCGTAATCAAATTATGGTGCGTCCAATGTGCACCCCAGCAGGCAGGGTGGCGGCGCCCAGGGGCCGTACCTGCAAACGTGTATACACCGAACCATCTCTAAGGAGGTGAACACAGATATGAATGTTGTAAATAACAAGAATATTGTTATTTAAAAAATATTTTTGAGTGTCTTCTTTTGTGTTACTTGCAGATGGCATATATTGCATCCGAAAAAGTTTTATGAAAATAAAAAAGCTTAGTCATTTTGGAGTGCTCTATTTAGGGTCCTCAAAGGTTTCAGTCAAAATGGATACTCTATGCCGTTTTGCCTCTGTTCTCATGCTCTTTGTCAGATTTCATTCATCACGCCCAGCTAGGCAAGAAAAAAAGGGGAGAAATAGGTGTTAATTGAAGTGCAATAATAATAATAATATTAACGATTTCATCGATTATGATGGAGCCCCAAGGAAGAGAGCTGCAGCGCGCAGCTTGACTGGTCTTCGGGCCCCTTACAGTAGTCAACAACAAGCATGCAGGAAATAAAAAAAGCACATATAGAGTAAAAGAACTGCACATCTGAGATTCAAATGCATACAAACTAAGGTTCCCATACATACAAAGCATGAAGCCCGTGCATCAGGCACATCCATACTGCCACTAACATGATAAATCTATTAGAAGAGTAGTTCTAAAACACTCACGGCTGGGGGCGACTCTTCTGGTCTGGTAAAAGTGACGGGGACCCCTCCATGACAAACAATGAGGAGGGTGGGGAGACAACAATGGTAAATGAAAGAATAACCCTACCATATTTGCTGGAACACAAAATATATGACTAGGCCCCTAAGTAAAATAACTGAGCACAAATGAAGCAGATCTTTCAATATAGGCAGGCCCAGCCTTCAAAGAGAAAAATGTATTTCACAGAGCGCTCGCTGATCCTAGATAAAATTCATTTATCAATCGTGCTGGTCACATCAGCCTCTGAACTTTCATAATCTACCACATGCTTCTCCAATCTGTGGTGCTTGCAGTGAGACACTCACGTCAAGCTTATTGCCTTGCACCAGTGCTGCGCCGCTCAGCTTTCCCGCATTGAACCGGTGTTGGCGGAGAAGCGGAGGCCGGGGGTAAGCGCTTCCTTGCAGTCAACCAGATACAAGTACTTTTTTTTTAGATGCGGAGCATCTCTTGCTCGGGTCTATGTCCCGCGGCGTCGGCGTTGTAGTCGGCACTCGAACTACGCACGCGCAACTCTCCTCCTTCCCTCTCTCCAACAGCTGCGCGTTACTCTCTCCGCTCTCTCTCTCTACCAGCTGCGTGCACTGCGCGTGCGTTCGCTTCTCCTCACACCGCGCGCGCACGCGCAACTCTCCTCCTCTAGTCTCCTCTCCTTCAAGTGTGAAAAAAAATAAACGGCGAGCGGCGAGCGTTCCAAGTTTCTCTGCCGCGAGCCGCGACGAAGGCTCGCGTAGGGGGTAACGCTAGGGCAGTCGGTGGCGCCATCTCTCGACGTCAGCACGCAACTGACTCTTTCCTCGGAACCAACACGATGCTCCGCATCACCCCATGGTTCCCCTCGGGAAGATGGTGTAATTTTTTCTCAGGATCATAGATTGATTTCTAACTTTAGAAACCAGTGCTACAAAAACTAGACGTCTATCCGAACCTACCACTTAATTCTATCATAAAATCGACTTGCTTTATAATATTGTGATATTAAGAAACATTGCACGAAGTGTGTCATTTGTGGTGTCTATAAGAGCAAAAAGTTTCATTGCTTAGCTTGACTAACAACCGTGGGGTATGCAGACCCCCATTTGGGAAACACTGTACTGAAGTCAAGCAATGACTTACCGTAAAAAAAAAAAAACGCTCCAGTGCAGCCAACTTTCCTTCTGATCCAAAATATCACAAACTGCAGGCCTTTCTCCAGACAGTTAACTATAAAACATTATTTGAAGTTTTGGGACCAGAATCCAACATCCTGAAAAGTAATAAATACATGAATTTAAATGCCAGTACGCCAATATAAACAAGTTATATCCATGTCACACACGGCAGCCTTAACCTCAGTTTAGCTAACCATGGTTCGTGGCCTTTAAACTGAGCCGAGATGCTATTACATGGCTTCCTAGCTCCAAGTTGACACGAAAACAAAACCAAGTGTGGGGTTAGGTAATAACTATGAATACTGGAGCGGATTAATTATCAAGGCATATTGTATTGTTCATAGGCGTCTACAACCGCTTTCAACTGATTTGAATTAAATATCCAACGTAGAAGCCTCACTGCCGTCGGCAGCACTAACTCCCAGAAACAAAGAAAAATATAGAATTTTTTCCGTTCCGCAACGTGCCGCGATTGCTATAAAGGCAGCTTCAACCCCTAGGTATGGCTCCTCCAAGAATATTTGCTGCTACAATTGTTTCTACACGACTCCCTCAGCATTCTAAAGCAGTGAGTACGTTGCCACCACTTGCGGACGTGGCGAAGTGGTGGACGGTGCCATGTTGAACGCGGTTAGCAAGCCCGAAGCGAGCCCGCCAACCTCAGTCTGCTTTGGCCATGGTTATCGGGCTAACTGCAGCCTGGTTTGCTGTGTAACTGCGGATAACTGCGGTTAAGCGTGACTGCGGTTGGCCTAAATAAGTTTAAGGCTGCCCATGTAACAAGGGTACTAGAGTTGCATAAATTGCAACTGACACTACAGTTATGCGAGGCAGTCTTTGAGTACATGCATGGGTGCAAAAGACTACTAGAGAGATGATATGTGCTGTGACAAGACCGAAAACACAAAAAAGAACCATCATGTAATTCCTTCTCCTCAGAACTCCTGATATTATCTACCAAGAATTAAAATATAAAAACAATGGCTTACAGACGCTTTTCGAGATTCAGCATGGTGGTGTTCGCACAGAAGCAAAAGCTTAGGCCAGCTTGATCATGCTGACAAAGACCGGGAATGCACAGAATGTGTTGACGTCACTCAAACGCATGCCGTGCGTGCTCGGGGACAATAGATAATGGCCACGTGACCATCATCATTGGTCACTATTTCCAGTGTGATCACATGGTAGACTGGACCCCACTCACCATGATCACGTGACTACCAATGGATGACGATCTCAGGCAAAGATGCGACTCTCTCCTGTTCTTCATACCCTTTCCTGGCTCGTGGTCACAAAAAATTGGGATCAACAGCCTGCAGGGACGCGGTCTCTACCCCTCTACCTGAGCTCATTTAACGTTGACTCTTTGCAGGTATTCCAAGCTGTTCTTTTTGCGTACAGGGGAAAGTTAGCATAAGCATATATTCCAGAAATAATTAAACGTTGTAAAGGACACTACCATGAACTTATGCACGTGCAAGTTGACGAGGTAGCCAATAAAATAGAGTGTAAACACATAAAGTCAGACTGCCTTTGAATGTGAGTTACCACACACAAACATGGCCGCTAAAGGTACAAAATGGCTACGAGTCACTCTCTTTATACAACTGGCTATAGTTCACTTTGTCTTCAGTTCTCTCAAGGATTCTGAGTAAATGTTTAGATTTAGCTACTGGCACTCATGTTTGTAGGTGATGACTCAGCCTGCAGATCATCGGCAATGAGGAGTTCGTGGATCAATTTGAAATCGCGATGTACTAAGAATGTGTTGATAGTGTGAAATATTTCCTGGGCGATATGCTTCACTGTGTTGGATTATGAATATTAAACGAGCTGTGTATGAAAGTGTCACCCCCTTTCCCCTCCCTCCCCCAAAAATAATGTCGGTTTGCCCCCACCGAGAGAAAATTGTGCTGACACTCACGGGTATGTCAGACAAGGCTTACTCTCACAAACATGATAAATATATTAGAACTCAAACAATCACTTACCGTAAGCAAAACCAGTTCTGCCAACTATCCTTTTGATTCAAAATATCACAAAGTGAAGGCATTTCTCCAACATTTGACTATAAAACATTGCTTGATGTTTTACAACAAGAAGCAAACTTCCTGGAAAGTACAAATTTACAATAACATAAATGCCAGAATGAAAATAAAAACAAGGTAGAGTTTCATATTTGAAAATAACACTTGCTATTCAAAGGAATGTTGCAGCAAATACCGCTGAGACCAATACAGGAAACTCAACCAGAAATGCGTAGGATTGGCGGTAGACACAGAAGTGGTGCCATCTCTTGACGAGGAATGGTCAACTCGGTGCCGAAAATTAAATTGATATGAGTCATGTGCTCCACTGTCTTCCTCCCTTACACTATCGGTAAAAAGAAATACATAGCTGCCGATTAAAATTGAGAAGCACTCGATTATGGCACTTTGGTATCAATTGATGTGTTCCAGAAAGTTCATATGCAAATCAGTAAACTTTGTTTTCATATTGACCCTGTGTAGTTAAATGCCTATTTCAGGCTATTAGTCATTATTTCTAGTTATTTGACTAGTTATACTGTGGTGAAAGAAACAGGCAGGAGACGGACGTTTACCATATGGACCGACCACAAGCCCCTAACTTACGCCATCAGCAATTCCGGCTCTCATTACACACCACGTGAGATTCGCCAGCTAGCCTTCTTGGCCGAATTCACAACGGACATTCGGCACGTTAAAGGAGTTGACAACGTCCCCGCTGATGTCCTCAGCCGGATTGACGCCGTGAACACCCCAGACTGTTCTGCTGTAAACTTGGAGTTGCTGGCCCGTCTACAGACCACCGACGAAGAATTGCATGCCCTGCGCAGTTCATCCACGTCACTGCAACTGCAGAATGTAAGCTTTTCAGAAGACACCCCCGTGGTTTGCGACTTGTCAACGGGAACGCCTAGGCCTTTTGTGCCACGTGAACTGCGACAGGAGCTTTTCCAAGCGATTCATTGCTTGTCGCATTCGGGTGTACGAGCATCCCAGAAGCTCCTGTGTGACCGCTACGTTTGGCCCCGGATAAAATCCGACGTTCGTGAATGGGTGCGTTCCTGCATCGCATGCCAGTGCGCGAAAGTACAGCGGCATCCGGTACCATCAAGTCGACAATTCCTACAGCCTGACAGCCGTTTCAACAAGATACATCTGGACCTGGTAGGACCCCTACCGATTTCTCAGGGACAGCGCTACATCCTAACGTGTGTCGACAGATTCACGCGATGGCCAGAAGCAACCCCACTGCCCGATATCACCGCCGCCACCATCGCTGAGGCGTTCATCGTTACGTGGGTATCCCGGTTTGGCTGCCCCTCAGAGATTGTCATCGACAGGGGTCGACAATTTGAATCGGCACTCTTTGCCGAGCTCACTCGATTGCTCGGAACCAACCGCTTGAGAACGGCTGCCTACCACCCACAGTCAAACGGGATGGTAGAACGATTTCATCGACATTTGAAATCGGCCCTTGCGGCTCAGGGTAGTCCCTCGGATTGGGTTCGTCATCTCCCCCTTGCGCTTCTTGGAATCCGGACAGTCTTGAAAGCGGACATCGGATGCTCCACCGCCGAACTTGTGCACGGCACTGCACTTCGCTTGCCATCAGATCTTTTTTAAATGAAACTGCCTCAACAACAAAGGCAGTTGGACTATGTAGAAGAACTCAAGCAAATTTTTATCAATTTGCGACCGGTGCCTACACGGCAAGGAACTTCAAAGTCTCCCTACGTGACCCAGGACCTCCAAGACGCCACTCATGTTTTCGTACGACAGTCACAAAAGAAGCCACTGCGCCCACATTGCATCGGACCTTTTCCAGTGGTCGAAAAGAGAAGCGACACGTTTCTCCTGCGTGTCAAGCGCAAGAACGACACCGTTGCTTAGGAAAGACTAAAGCCGGCACATATTGAGCAAGCGCATATGCAGGAAATAGCGCTACGTGACATCAACAACACGAAAAAGAAAAGCCAACTTCGTTGGCACCCGGATGTTTGTGTGTTTAGATTGTTCGTCCTACCTCCGCTCTAAGGGGGGGGGGGGGGGGCATATCTGTAGGGACTGGACGCACCGACAAGCGAGTCCAGTCTCGGCACGGACGCGCGCTCGGACGCGCGCGCTAGCTATACGCTCACGCGCTCACGCGCTCACGAAGAGCAGTTCCTGACGAGACACTACTGAAATAGAACGTTGCCTTGGAACGGCCGTCTCCTGCCTGTTTCTTTCACCACAATATGTTAGGGCAACTTCAAGTCGTTATTATTAGCTAAAACTGAACTATATTGGGATATTCATGTTCTTAAAGGGGCCCTGCAATCATATTTAAGCGTCTACTTTTTTTGCGGTTTCCACGTCTCTTGAAGTCCGGGCAAGCCAGCGGGCACAGAGAGAGTAACTAAATATCAGTGCGTCATATTTTAACCGGACGACGCGGAAACCTCCTCCACCGACGAGGGCGACCCGCGGTAGCGAAAGCGCGCAAAATGTGACGTCTTTGGTCCTTTGCTTACTACTGGTCAGAGCCTCTAAAAGCTTCTTTTTAGTCGAACTACAAAATATAAGTTGCGCGAACCGTTTCAATTATTTGTAAAAGTAGTTTTTGTTTAGTATTTTAGATCAGAAAAGAAACAAATGCAGTTTATAAAGTACGGAAACGAGAAATGACCCGTCGACATACCCGCCACCGAGCGGTGGAAAAGGCGGCGCACACTAGAAAGGAGTAGTGGGATCACGCGCCGACACGGAAAGGTCCCGGATGTACGCGGCGGCGCTGCGGTCGTATGGACAGGATGATCCGACCAGCTCCGAGCGTTCCGAAGGCCTTCGGCGAGAAGCTTTGTCTTGGGGTTTGGCCGTCTCGCGGTATGGCAGCGCGAAGTGGCTCCCATTCTGAACTGATCTTTACCCCGTGTTTGCTAACGTTTGTGGCTAATGAAGTGTCATGCCGAATTAGTGTTTAATCGCGCAGCAAATGCAATGAGAGCCGCCCCGTCTGCCCGCTGCATACAGCCTATCCAAAACATGCTTTAGTGACGCCCTCTCGCGCCGTCGACACGGAGTGCGGCAGCCGTGAGCGCTCGCGATGAGCCCACTACCCCTCCTCTAGTTCACGGCCACTCAAGCAACCAAGGACGTCATGAGGGAGGTTATTTTTTGCTTGTTTTTGTAATTTTAATTTGCCTCTAACTTTTTAAAATAAAGCGAATTTCGAGAAAAGAAAAGTTTTACTAAGTTACTACGTTCAGTGCGCTCAGGTTTGGTGCAAATTAAAAACCAGTAAAAAAGTCCTTGCAGGGCCCCTTTAACGGTGAGATTGGCTTCAAGTTGCTTAATATTGGTTTTTGGGAACTATTCTTCACCAGATCAGTTTCATTTGGTTATGCATACCTATTAGCGACTATTATTCACACTTCTGAGACATTGGTGTTTCAGGGGTGGGATTAACTTCAAGTGGATATTATTGGCTATTAGAATATGTTCTTGGTCAGATTGGCCTGAAATGGCTATACATGAATCTCAGTTGCTATTATTGACATTTTATGCAATTGGCGTGTTCATATATTTGATTGACCTCATTTGGCTATATTGGCTATAGGCATCTGTTATTGACCTGGTTGGCTCGAATCGCCAAAAAATGGTTATTAGTGCTTATTGGTCGCAATATTCTGCTATTTCTATACTTATGAATGAAAATGGTTTCAAGTGGCTATTGTTGGCAATAGCATATCATCTTAACAATATCGCCTTAAATCGCTCGTTTCAGAATGAACATTAGGGACAATTAGTGACATAGTATTAATGACATTTTGAATATGAATGAATTCAAGTGTCTACTATTGGCTATGGGCAGTTCTTGGCCAAATCGGCTTGAAATGGCTATACATGTCTATCAGCGACTAGTATTCGCAATTTATGGAATTGGAGTGTGTATGGATTTGATTGAATTCAAGTGACTAATATTGGCTATTGGCACCTATACTTGACTTGGTTGGATTGATTTTTTTTATTATTGACTATAGGCACTATTCCTGACCTGGTTGGCTTTACTTGGCTACAAAGGGCTATAAGTTATTAGCATTGATAATTATTAGTTATTTCTGTGTCTACAAGCATAAATGGCTTCATGTTGCTCTTTTTTTTGGCTATTGGCATCTATTTTTCACCAGTTTGGCTTCAAATGGCTACGAATGGCTATTTGTGAATTAGTTGGCAATTCTATGCTATTTCGGTGTTTATGGATGAAAATAACTTCCAATGGCTATTATTGGCTATAAGCATCTATTTTATTAGATTTGCTTGAAATGGCGATACATGGCTATCAGCAGCTATTATTTACGATTTATGCAATTGGAGCATGTATAGACCTTTTCAGCCTCCGTCGCATGGGCGCTGCCATCTTGGAATCACGTGACGAGGCCACAATAAAGTGGCTTCAACTCGTCGCTCCACTCTCCTTTCCGCGACTTGGCGAAGGTGTTGCATTCGAGTTTTTCGTCGTGTTTCACCTCGTTTCTCGACTTATTGTAAATCGCCACCCGATGTTTACATTTACAACTTAATTGCATGCCATCATTATGTGCACGACGAATTATGCAGTTAATTTTGTAACAGATTTGTACTATTTTAACCGTCGGCGTACCGGATACGCGTGAGGAGGGAGGAGGTACAGGAATCAGCGTCAGACCTGGCACATATTGAGCCCAATTATTTCTGACAACTGAAGTTTGCACAGTGATAGTGGCGGAATATTCGAAATAAGTATAGTACAATGTATATCTATAATCGCGCATTTAGAATCTTAAGAAATGTGACCAAAATACTACTCAGCATATGAAGCTATGTGTGTCTCCTGAGAGCCTCCAGCCTTGCCTTCATAAAAAATTTAAAATAGTTGTTTTTGATTATATAGGACATATTAGATATATACAGGTGACGAACGTTTAGCTCACATGTTATCTGATTCTTGGGATAGTGGTAATGTCCACATCGGGCGATTTGTTTGTGCACGACATTACACCTAAATTTGTTAGACGGTCTTAATCGTTTTTGTTTTTTGTTTTTTTTTGCAATAGAAACGTTTTCTTGATTTGTTTATTTATGAATTTAAAACAAACTGTACACTATGCTTTGTCAAATATCTGCAGTCATTAAAGGGTGTTAAAATGTTTTTAATGCAACATTTATTTTATTTATTTTAAACACAAAGAACCCTCTGAAATAATCTGTCACAAGCAGCTTGAGAGTGCCTAGGGCTCGCATTTTATGATGCCGAAAAGGAGCCATTTATATGGAAATCAGCCAAGTTCAGAGTTGTCGATTTTAAATCGCATCAGTTTGCATGGAGATCTGTCATGAAGGTTCATGAAGTCGTGCCTAGCATTCGACTTCAACCAAACGTACGAGAGATCACATCTCTCGTACCCTTAATTTTATTTGCATAAGTTTATACAAAGTCCAAATTTCAGATTTCAATTGATGGACCTCACTTATCTCATGTACCAAGCACGTCGTAATCAAATGTCAGTAAAACAAATAGTTCATTTTCTAACGCCAACGTTGTAAAATGCTGTTAATAAGTACTTTAGCAAGGTCATTAGCTAAAGGAATTTCCCACCCGACCTAGGACGGACTATCGAAATATATTCGAGTACTTATTTTTTTTTTAAAAACAGCCCAAGACATTATCACTTATTTCTTAGAATATTTGCGTATTATAGGAGACATTTTGAGTTCCTGAAGTTCACAGAAAGTTGGTGTCCGCGAAAATCAGTAAGTGAACTTGCGACTTCGTGTGTTTTTCGCGATTTTGGATGTTTTTAATCAGGTTGTGGACCTGCATTTTTACTATATATCTACTCATTAGTACCTTCATTGGTCTATTTCTCTGGAAACTAGGGTCAGTGGGTCAGGCAGTAGACGATGGGAATCCTCCTTGTGCATCATAGTCGTTTCGCCGCCGAACCTGACCGAAATTAACGACGAACATGACCAGATGCATCGTAAATCGTTCTTAAAAAAGACCGCGAATATGACTCGAAACCACTTCGCGGTTCTCCAATTGGCTCAGTTCCAGTTTTATTAGTTGTGCGCTATAACGGGCACATTTGTGTGACGAAATTAGGCGAGAATGACCTAACACACCAACACAGCCGAGAGCGGGCTGAAACCAAAACCAACCAAATTGAAGCCACCCAATGGCGCCGAGTGCGTCAGCGCCCTCTGTCCGCCGGTTGGGTAACTACTGAGATGAAAAGGTCTATAGATTTGAATGACTTCAACTGGATAATTTTGGCTATAGGCATTGATTCATGACTTGGTTGGCTTTAATTGGCTATTCTTGACTATAAGCATCTATTCTTGACCTGGTTGGCTTGAATTGGCTACAAATGGCTATAAGTGACTAGTATTTATCATTAGCAGCCATTTCTTTGTCTACAAACTGGAATGGCTTCAAGTGACTATTTTTGGTCATTATCATCCATTTTTTTACCAGTATGGCTTCGAATGGCTATGAATGGCTATTCGTTAATATTCACAATTATACTTGCTTTAGCCATTGCTAGCTCATTTAAGCCAATCTGGTCAAAAATGAATGACAATAGCCAACAACAGCTACTAAAAGGCAGTCCGGTTAGTAAACACTAAAATTACTCATAACTATCAAGACTAGCCACTAATAGCCATTTGTAACTATTTCAAGTCAATTTAATAAAGAATAAATTCTTATAGTCAATAATACCCACTTGTACTCAGTTTCGTTCATAAACAGTGAAATAGCACAGAATTGTCAATTATACCAGCTAATAGCCATTGCGAGCCATTTGAGGCGAATCTGGCCAGAAATAGATGCTAATAGCCAACAATAGCCACTAGAAGCCGTTCAAGTAAGTAAACATAAAACCTGCTGATAAATATCAACACTAGTCACTACTAGCCATTTGTAGCAATTTTAGGCCAATCTAAATGCTTAAAGGGACAATGAAGGCAATTTCGGGTATTTGTTTTGACGATCGAACTGGGTTCCAGGCCCGTCTCAGGCCACGTTGCCCAAATTTTAGCCGAAACCGGCGCTTGTGTGCCGCGCAAATCAAGGAAACAGTCGCGGTAATAATCGTACCGGGATCGACTGGGGCGACGCCCCGAGAGTTGTGGGAGAAGCCAGGAGAAGCGGAGCTCACGTGACCGATGCGGGGCCAAGAAGCGCGACGTCACAAAAGACGCGTCAGTGATTGGTCGGAACGAGTGACGTGCCCTCGGTCACGTTTTGGTTCGCAGTTTTTAGGAATACTGTTCTAATTTCCGCTTGAATAACCAGGAAAAGTATAAATCGGACCGGAGATGATTACTAAACCGTAAATAAAGCAGCATACTTATTGTTTTTCTTTGCTACGCTGGACGCGAAACGGGCAACGAGCAACTATGGGCAAACGAAAAAAATAATAAAGAACGCAGCGCGGAACATGCTGGAGACGTCGATGTCGTGTTTACTTTGGAAACCCGGTACTCGAAGGATTCTGCAATGTGGTAGTCATGCCAAATTTGTGCGCCGCAGATGGCTGTTCAAACGGTCGACTGAGGACCAGTAATGGTTCTTGTTCTTTGACGACGAAATGAGTGGACGTCCGACTTTGGTGAAAACCAAAAATGGTGCTGTTTATTTTCTCCTTCTTGGGGAGCGTCCCCCGCGGAGGAACCGGTTCCAGGGTCGCTGCCGCTTTCCCCTCGGCACTTCCACCGCGTCCCTGTCGGACAGGGACAGGGCCTGTCCTTCGGCAACGCGCCGCTCTCGTCTCGCCCGTGCGAATGTTGCTCACAGCTTTGCTGCTCGGAGCCAGCGGGCCGCTCGTTGCCGGCTGGGCGGTCACCGTCGGCCTCGGGTGATAGCGAAGAACGCCACACACGTACTCCCGTTCCGTTAGTGTTAGGTCACTGAACGGAAGCCCGAACAGAACTCGCTCGCGAGAGTGGCATTGTCGTCCATGTTGACAGATCCGACGAAACAGTCACGCTACCGCGGTGGGTACCGCGGTGCTATAACCCACCGCGGTAACCAGTCTCGATCTCCTAAATGCTACCGATACCGACTATTCACTTATGACGTCACTTCCTACGTCACCTCCGTTTTCGGAGGCCCAGAAATGAGAATGGAGATAGTTCAGTTTCGGTTTCTTCAGTTCTTTTGTAGGCACAAAAATATGCGTCACAAATGTCTACAAAAAATTGGGCAGTATGCCAGGTTCCCAAGAAGCCTAAAAACACCATTTAAAAAAAATAAATAAAATCGCCTTCATTGTCCCTTTAAGCCAGTAATAGCCACTTGTAGCCAGTTTCATCCAAAAACAGTGAAATAGCACAGAATTGTCAATTATACTCTCTAATAGTCATTGCTAGCCATCTGAAGCCAGTCTGGTCAAAAATAGATGCTAAAAGCCAACAATAGCCACTAAAAGTCGTTCCAGTTAGTAAACACAAAAACGCTCATAACTATCTACACTAGTCACTGATGGCCATTTGTAGCCATTTCAAGCCAATTATTATAGAATAAATGCTTATAGCCAATGATAGCCACTTGTAGGCAGCTTCATCCATAAATACTGAAATAGCACATAATGGTCAATTATACTCGCTAATAGCCATTACTAGCCATTCGAAGCCAATCTGCTCAGAAATAGATGCCAATAGCCACTAAAAGCCATTCCAGTTAGTAAACACAAAAATCGCTCATAACTATCAACACTATTTACTAATGGTCATTTGAAGCCATTTCAAGCCAATCTATAGTAAAGAATAAATGCTTATAGACAATATTAGCCACTTGTAGCCTGTTTAATCTATAACCACTGAAATTGCACAGAATTGTTTACACACACTAATAGCCATTGATAGCCATTTGAAGCCAATCTGCACAGAAATAGATGATAATAGCCAACAATAATCTCTTAAAGCCATTCCAGTTGGTAAGCACAAAAATCGCCTATAACTATCAACACTAGTCACTTAATAGCCATTTGTAGCCAAATCAAGTCATTGCAATAAAAATAAATGCTTATAGCCAGTAATAGCCACTTGTGGCTATTTTTATTCATAAACACTGAAATAGCACATAATTGTCAATTATACTCACTAATAGCCATTGCTAGCCATTTGAAGCCAATCTGGTCAGAAATAGATGCTAATAGCCAAGAATAGCCACTTAAAGTTATTCCAGTTAATAAACACAAAAACGCCCATAACTATCAACACTAGTCACTAATAGCCATTTGTGGAGCCCTAAATATCCGCAGATTATCCGCGGATTTCCGCAAATATCCGCAGTAAACTGGCGGATGCGGATAAAAATTAGACTTATTTTGGCGGACTGCGGATCGGATGCGGATGTCAGGGGCTGCGGATGCGGATATCCGCGGATCCGGATCTAACTTTTTGTCCGGTGGCATTCAGTCCGTCGACTGACGTTTCATCTACAGATCGTTTCGTCGACATGCGACGTTTGATCGAAAGGCTTCTTCTGTTCGTTTCATCGAAAAATCTCAGACGTTTTATCGCACACAACCCTGCTATTTTCGTAACAAACTTTTTGCGTCTCGCCTAGATTACAGGGGGAGGGGGACATGGCTTGGTTAAGCAAGCCTTAGTGAATCGCGCCCTAGCTTTTAGTGGCTTAGCCAAGAAATACGTTGTCGACAAAACGTCGCAGGTGCATGTGCCCACAAAAGGTACAGCGTCGACGAACCGTGTGTCTATGAAATGTATGTCCGTGAAAAGTTGTCCACGAAACGTAGTTCCACAAAACGCGTTTCGAAGAAACGATAGGGATCCTAAGAAAGATCTTATTCTTGCTGAAGATCACTTCAGTTAGTGCATTTCATCTCGTCAAAAATGCTACCTATAGAAAAATTAAAAGTAAAGAATGCAGGGCATCAATCATCCCGAGAAAGCTAGTTCTTTGGCAGGGAAAGAGCGGAAGACTTTCTCGGGCAAAGAAAACCTCAAACGAACAAGTCAAAAGAAAGTAGAAGAAACCTCCCCTTCTTCGCAGAGAGTGGTGTGGTCATGATACCAAAAACAAAAGAAGGGCTTCGACAGCGTGCGCGACCCTGTTGCGCCACGGTTTACAAAGTAAAAAAAAAAAAAAAGTTTTCTTTCAATATATATATTTGGGCGCCTGCACGCCGCGATCTTTCTCGAACAACACGTTAGTCGATCCGATCAGGCCTTGGACTCTGACTTAGCGGCGCATCTGCCCGCTGGCTGACACGAAACACCACGAGACTCGAGGCGGCCGCATACGCTCGGTAACATCACAGAAAGGATTTTGTCTTTCTACCACTGCTTCTCCTCCTCTCTTTTCGAACTTTTTATTATTTTTATTTCTTTATGATTTTTTTTCTTAGGCGTTCAGACTTCAGAGGAGAGTTAAGGGGCCACAGGGGAATGTTTCCGATTCCGCGTGCGGCGGGCAAGAACGCGGTCAGCGTGATTTCCGCTGATTTTGCTAGTCTAATTGTAATCGTAACCTCTGGAGGTTAGCACGAACATCGACACGGTTCCACATTTTGCGGATGCGGTTCGGATACGGATACAAAGTATGCGAATGCGGAACGGATATAGATACAATAATGTAAAACGTTTGCGGATGCGGATACAAAATCCGCGGATGCGGATCGGATGCGGATACACAAACTGTTATCCACGCAGGGCTCTAGCCATTTGTAGCCATTTCAATCAAATTGATCTAAAATTTGATGCATAAGCCAATAATAGCCGCTTGAAGATATACTCATTTTTAAGCACCGAAATAGCACATAATTGTTTAATGATCTTATTAATATCCATCAGCAGCTATTTCAATTCAATCTGGTCAAAAATAAATACAAATAGCCAACATTATCGTCTTGAAGCCATTCCATTTCGTAAATATAAAAATAGCTCAAACAATAGTTAGCTATGGCGGTTTGTAGCCAATCTATTCAAAAATAGGTGCTTATAGCCAATAATAGCCACTTGAAGCAATTCTCATTCATAAACACTCAAACAGCAGATAATTGCAATTATACTGACTAGCAGCCATTAGTAGCCATTAAGCCAATCTGCTAAGAAATATATTCTAATAGCCAACAATAGCCACCTGAAGTCATTCCAGTTTATAAACAGAAATAGCTCAGATTTCATTACTGATTATTAATATTTGTAGCCATATCTAGCAAATATATATAAAAGTGGAGGCTGATAGCCAATAATAGCCAGTTGAAGACATATGCATTCACCAACGACGAAATAGATAATTGTCAATTATCTCATTAACAGCCATTGGCAGTCATTTAAGGTCAATATGGTCAAAGAAGGTGCTAATATTTAACAAAAGCTACTTGAAGGCGTTCATAAGTGTAAGGAAACAAAAATCCCATATTTATCAATAATAATCGCCTCTAGTCACTTAGAGTCGTTTCAAGTGGGTCTCATAAAAATTGATGCCTATTGCCAATTATGGTCACTTGGAGCCAAGGACAACTAATAAGACATGTTTCGGTAGGAAGAAAAGAAATAAATCAACAAGCTCAGAAAAGATTAATAATCATTTAGATTGTACAAAATCGCTATACAAATCCTGACTGGTCTATACAACACACTGCATTTTGACATCAAATACCAAGAGGTCCAATATCACGAGCGTATGCTCCCTATGCTCCCTCAAAAAAAAAAAAGGGTCATAGACTATCAATTTCTCTAGTGAGTCACATCCACTTCATTCATTTCCGGGGAAAGTGGCGAGTTCTCCACTCCATACCGCCAGGATCGCTTTCTACTTCCGTCCCCCATTTTACCCCGGAGTTTCCTGTATAATACCCGTGCCACACGGGCAACTCGAATGCCATTTACGACGAATGACATTCGTGTGATCGACGAATCGGCTCGCGATCTGTCGCGCGTGGAACGCCCCACGCTCGGAGTGTCGCGCGCTGATTGGCCGATCGTTCAAATGTCATTCGTTGTAAATGGCATTCGAGTTGCCCGTGTGGCACGGGTATTAGTCTCTACGGTATTTGGTTGCAGTGTATACGCATGGGTCCAGAAGACTGCCAGGGATAAGGTGACGTGTGCTGTGAAACGCCTCTGAAAAACATTTAACAAAAGCAAATTGAAAAAATGGCTTAAGTTATTTTTGAGATAGTCATGGTGATGTTTGCACATATCAAGACAAAACTTATTTCAGGAATTTCTGTACAGGGCCCTTGCTTGTGACCGTGTGATTCAAATGAGGCAAGTTCCTGAGCTATTAGGAGTCAGCAGCTTCTGCCTTGCTTGTCATGTGCAGTATCCCCAATATTCTGGATTTCCATGCGCTGGGTGCCGTTATGTTCATTGTGTCAACTGTCAACACCGGCAAAGGGAAAAATATTCACTTGACCAATAGTGTCATTCTTATATATCATACCATATGACAGAACAATATTAGACACATCAGATTAGCCTCACCCTCTAAGAAATGATAGATCTGCAAAAATGTCAGTTTTCTCTTACTTAAAAAAGTTCAGTGCAGCAGGCTCTACTTTAAGCTCTTCAGCAGCTTTAAAATCTTGGGATGGACAGCTGTCCGCTTCCTTGCTCCCGTGCTCCTGAGCCATGCTCTGGGTTGATTTGGCATATTTGGCTAGGAAGACACAACATAAGGTCTGTTAGACTCTGCCCTGTAGATATACGAGGGAGACCCCTAAAAGTAATGAGAATTGTTTTTGTTTTTTTAATTCTTATATTTCTCAAAACATTTCTAAAATTTAACTACCCTCAAAGTACACTCCTTGAGACGCAACACACTTTTCCCGCTGCTTTGTTCATTGTTCGAAACAGTTCTCAAACTCTTGCATAGCGAAAGCCTTGAATGCCTCCGTTGTTTTCTCCTTTACCTCGTCCACATCTTGAAAACAATAACCTTACTTTTCAGTTATATTAATTAGTAATGAAAAGTGATACGAAGTGTCATTTTCTGACCTCTCTGTATACTCAGGCATTGCCAAATGATTGTCTCACCGTTGAATGAACTCGAGGGTCGCCGAAGCATCCTTTGGGTAGGAGAGGTTCAGCACATAAAATGTGGCGAACTGAAGACATACTGCCTCCAAGAAGGACACAGGGTCATCGTATATCCTTTGATGCTCTGTTATGACGATACAAGTGCCACTGAAGATGTCTCCTGAAAAGAAATACAAACTAGCATCTCAGATGATATGTATGGGCGAGGCAAGACCTTGGAAATTAAAATTCAGAAGAAATTAATTGTGTTATACTGAAAAGCTCCTGAGGCGAAGGCAGCGGTAACACGGAATGTATCATGCGCAGCACTGGAGGGCGTGAACGAGAGCCTCGTATGGCGATATTAAGTCGTTTTGTTTCACAACGCTTCTTTTTCGTCTGTGCTGCACGTGAAAGAGTCTTACCCGGCGCGAGCTCGTACATGCACCTGCCCTATGATGGCTATATGTTACCTGCTATTTTATCTATGGTTTTCAGTTAGTGCATGCTGTAGGCATCCGGTACTACAGAGGATGACACTACCCTAAGCAAAGCAGACATGATGGCACCCTTTCTCCTTTTCTATTAATACTGTTAATCTCTTTCAAGATTGGATATAAAGCATATAAAGCAAATGAAGCATACGTTTTTTGTGGTCTATGGTACTTTTAATACCTTGGCTTACAAGATGAGGGTCGCAGATTCGAATCCAAGCATGACCAGTGCTTCGTGATACTGTTGGAATTTTTGTGTGTGCGCATCCATAGGCGAGGCATATTACAGGAAGTGCTTATGGCCAGCCTCGTAACACATCCTGTGCAAAAATTAGAAAGAACAGAAACAATACATACTCAGTTTTATTACCGTCCAGACTTATACCCGTCACACGGGCAGCCTTAACCGTGGTTAAGGCTGCCCGGCATGCAGGAACGAAGATTCAACTTTGGGCAGGTACAGAAGTACTTGGGTAGAAACAGTCTACATTCTAATTGCGGCCAATGGTAGCCGACCACGGCGCCCGACCGTAATTTGAGACGACGTCACTAGATGGGGCAAAATTTTTTAAAAGGTCTATCTTACAAGTATAGAAGATGACATAATTTTAATTGAAAATCAGAGAAAATGTTCACCTGACCAGTAAGCAACATTATAGTGGCATCAGTCACACACACCTACGTTTCGATATGAGAAGCGCTTCCCCTTATTAATGTGAAGCAGAGAAAAAAATCCACCTGTGCACTCAGCTCATGTATAATGTATATAATGGCTTTAGCAGTATTTGTGAAGGATTAAATAGGCAAGCACCACCTTTATGACATATACGCTGAACTCGCAGAGCTGTCACATCAATTTGATATGCACTTACCCCGAGAATGTGAAAAAGTGTCCTTGTATCCTCTTTGAAGTGGCACGCCAGGATCGGTAGGAGTAGTGCTCAAATGGTCGAGCCGTTGGCCGACCCACTCGCCACCAAGGAAGAGCCCTCTGCGCCGCTTGAGTGGAACGAAGATGCAGCCTCTGCTTTCTCTTCAGCGAAAAAGGCGCTCGCTGACGCTGCAATTTATTCACCCCGTTCCAGACGCAGAACTACGACTCGCTCCCGGCGCGTCAAGTGTAGCTTTCGGTGCAGTTTTTCAACAGAACGTCAATGGCTGGCAGACTCTCAGTTTCTTTTCCCGCAAACTGAAGAACCCAGAACAAAAGTATAGCACTTTTGCACGCGAACTTCTGGCAGTGTACTTGTCAATCAAGCACTTTCGCCACTTCCTCGAGGGCCGGAACTTCCACGTTCTTACAGACCACAAGCCCTTGACGTTCGCATTTCAACGAAACCAGAGCGAGCCCGTGAGATCCGGCACCTGTGCTTCATATCAGAGTTCACCGTCGACCTCCGCCATGTCAGCGGCCATGAAAACACTGCTGCTGACGCACTCTCCCGCGTCGGTGCTCTTTCTTCGGCACATCCACTAGACTGGGAAGAGCTGGCAACCACTCAAGGAAACGACCTTGAGCTCCAGCGCTTGCGCGCCTCTCCCGGATCGCTGAAGTTTCAGACGTTCCCCTCCCCTTTTGCCCTTTTCATAACACCAGCGATTCGTCCCGCTCTTTTTCACCATCTACGCAGCAACAGCCAACCTGGAATCCGCGCTTCGCAGAAACTTAAAACTGCTCGCTTCTTCTGGTCGAATATTAACGTGGAAGTACATCGCTGGGCACGAACGTGCGTTCAATGACAACGTGTCAAAATCACACGACACACAATCACCCCCCTCTCACCCTTTCGTCCACCGGACTCCAGGTTTGCGCACATCCACATCGACTTAGTGGGACCCTTTCCACAATCACAGAGAGCCCGCCATTTGCTGACGTGGGTGGACAGATTCGCGAGATGGCCCGAGGCATTCCCTGTCCCCAACGTCACAGCAAAAACAGTCGCTGCAGCCTTCGTCGACGGCTCAGGGTCCCGTTTCGGCTGCCCAGCTGTGGTCACTACTGACAGGGGACGGCAACTTCAGTCCGCTCTTTTTGCCGTCTTCACCACCGTCCTCGGCATCAGACACATCCACACCACCTTTTATCATCCGTCGGTTTACGGCATGGTGGAACGGCTGCACCGCTAGTTGAAGGCAGCTCTTGCCACATACGAGCCGCGAGAACGTTGGGCCGACCACCTTCCTCTCGTTCTGCTAGGCCTTCGCTTGGTGGTCAAGGCAGATCTTGGCTGTTCTGAAGCCGAGTTGGTCTACGGCACGCCACTGCGCCTACCTGGCGAGGTCTTCTCTCCACCTTTATCTGAGTCACGAGAAGACCCCAGTGGCTACGTCGTTGACCTTCGACAAACCTTTCGTCTTCTCCATCCCGTTTTACCAGCTCAACGGAGCCATCGACACGTCTTCGTTAGCCAAGACCTCGAGACGTGCTCGCACGTTTTCTTGCGACGCGACCAGGTCCGTCGACCTTGTTGCGATAGGCCTTGGCCAAGGCCACGTCCATTTCTTCGCCCCCCTTCTTTCCACCCGGCGGGGTTCGGCCATCCCTTTTAGGGTCGGCGACCGGCCGTCTGAGCCGTTGTTGACAGACAGCGTCGCCCGCCGCCGCCGTGTTGACGTCGCCACACCTGGGCGCGGAGCTGAGCTGAACTCTTCAGCTTCTGGCTGTAATTGCGCTGGACGGAGGCGGGGGTCAGTCAACCCAGGAACCAGGTGCATTGCCGGGAGAAGATTCCGGGTGACGACGCCGGCGGCGGGACTTCCGGGCGAGTACGTTCCGTTCGGGCTGTCGTCTGGCGCCACTTGCGGATTATCCCGAAAAACCTTTCCTGAGCCACGACGGCGCCTAATGAGATGATCATCACCATCATGGTCAACGTCTCAAGGGCTGACAGCGGACTCTTTGTCACCGACTCCTGGCGCAGCTTATCGAGGGCGAGAGTGCCTCGACGCCGGATTGGGAAGCCCGTCCGACACTGCAGAGTGTGCGTGCGTGTGCGTGCGTGCTCGAGGGGATGCGTGGGGGTGGGGCCTGGACATGACGTTTGTTCGCAGTTCTGCCACCATTGGCTGCCAACCGCTGGGGCATTAACAGCGACCCTATAAAAGGAGTAAACAGGAGGTCGCAAAGTGTGCTCTCGGACGATGTAGATACTTGTGTATATATGTAATTAAACAGACTGCCACGAGAGACCCTCCCGTCTTGTGATGTTCCTGCCTGGAGTCGGCGTGCGGTTCCTGTCCTGGCCTGGCCCTGCCTGAGGCAGCCTGGGGAACTCCTCGGTCGCAACAACCTCTAGTACCGGCCTACGACCGACCGTTCCGATTGCTTGATCGAAAAGCCAAGACATTCACACTCGACATCAACGGCCGTCGTGACGTGGTCACAGCCAACCGCGTCAAGCCGACATATCTAGCCAGCATCTTTTCCTCAGCTGCTGCTGCAACTCCTGCCGCCCCGTCTCCACCGTCCTAGCTCCAACAACATAATGAGAGCAGGAAGCGGCCGGGTTGGAGAAACGCGGGTTTTATGTGCGACCGTTCTAACCGTCTCAGAAGAGAGAATGCGCAAGCTTGCGATGGTTTCAAAAAGACGATCCAAAGAAAAAAGGCGGCACGTTGTGTTCTTTGTAATTGTGCGTCTAATTTATATACAGGTATATTTGAAGATCGACGATGGACGTCGATCATCTCAATGTAATGTAGCCGTAATAACATCATATAAATAATAAACATAATGAAAGAATGAACGACTTCATTTTTCAATTCTTGGATTGAAATATGGCGGTAGCCTATTGTACTTACTGGTCATGAAGAGCAATATGACATGACGAGGTAATGATTAGATGATGAGGACGACGACGTTAGTGGGTGTCGAACCACGACGTACAGTGCCAGACTTGTTTCAAGTATCGTGTACCCAAAGACTTTTCTCAACCCGCAACAGAATATGGTAGAATCTATGAGGATGTTGCTTTACAACTGTACGTGGAACTGGAAAACTGCACTGTGCAAAAGTGCGGCTTATTCGTTCATATGAAACACGAATTTATAGCAGCATCCCCTGATGGACTGTTTAGAACAAAGGGCCTCGTTGAGGTAAAGTGTCCCCGTTCCAAAAGATTCATGAAGCCTACTGAAACCGCTAAAGTGTATGCGCCAAAAAATAAGAAAAAGGAGCCTGGTGTGAAAGGTCTAAGTCACCACCATAGCTTCTACTACCAAATACAAGGGCAGTTACACAATACACACAGAGAGTTTTGTGATTTCGTTATATTTACACCCAAGGGCATTGATATCCAACGTATTCAGAGGGGTGGCACCTTCTGGTTAACCAACATGGAGCCTTTTCTATTCACGTTTTACATGGAACGCCGGACTTCCACTGAAATTCCTCACGTAGACGAGTTGTCCAATCGAATAAACTGCCATTACTCCCTTATACTTGTTAGTGAGCGCGTTGGTAATGATCTAAGTTTAGAAAGAGTTATATACGTAAAGACAGGAGACTGCACGGGATGTGTTGTCCCGTCTCCTGTCTTTACGTGTATAACTCTTTCTAAACTTAGATCATTATTCCCTATCTGGGAATCTCTTGATCTTCGTTCGTAGGCCATAGTGTCATGAGATCGAGGGGTGTGGCTCGTCGTCCGCCGAACATTGCTTCGGCGGGTGTTTTCCCCACGGATGGTGAGACCGGGGCGTGCTGCCAAAACAAGAACCTGGCGATTTTTCACTGAACTGCTTCTTCCGTAAGCTTCAAGAGGGCTTTCTTCGTTTCGCACACCATCTGTTCTGCTTGCCCGTTAGTTGCAGGATGAAATGGTGCACTAATGTAGTGCCTGATGCCGTCTTTTTTTTTTGTTTTTTCAAGAACTTTTTTTTATTTTATTTGAAATAAGATTCGGCATGTTATCAGAAAGAAGTATTTTCGGTATGGCAAAAGTAGCGAAAAGAGAGATTAGAACATCAATGACGCGTTTGGACGTCATGGCATGCATCGTTTAAACTTCCAACCACTTAGAGTACGCATCGACCATGACTCCGCAGATGCGGATACGTTTCGCCAGCCACCGACTGAATAGTGGATCGTTTTCAGTTACGGTTCCTGATGGCGCTGGACTCGAGGAGGACTTCGAGTCTTTCCGCAAAGTTAGCCCAGGTGCCAGCACTTTTGTCGAAAGCGGTAAGTGTTCGAAACATCGACAACGTCGGTAGCGACCTGCTGTGCTTGACAGTGGACGCTTACCATTGGCAGAGAAGAAACTTGCCTGTTCGTCTGCCACGAGTCGTCCGATATCAGGTCATTACCGCAACTCCAACTCCCGACAAAACAGGTCTTTATTTTCTGCATGTCCGTAGTTAGCAATCATGTGAACTTATAAATTCCCGTATACTCATCGCTTGCCGTCGCTAAACGCCGCTCATTTGTAGCGTCTTCATTGCAAATAAATGTCGTCCTATTTATTCCGATGCTTTTCATCATATTCCTCCTAAGCTGTACTTACAAAATTATGTCTGTCGGTACTTCCAAAAATATTTGAACGGCGTTTGTTTTCTGGGAACTATAAAGCAACAACCTTTACAACATCTTCCGGATACCGTGAAACAGAATATTTCATGATGTCACTTTTCAGTCGTCATTATAATGTTGAGGTAATTACCGTAAATCGCGAAGAATTTTACTAGACGTCCGCCTTTACTGGCGTCTTGAAAGATTGAGTCTACTGAGCGTGCATTCCTGCAGAACAATTTTTCATTGACAGAATATTGACACGTCAATCAACAATTCCTTCTTGGAAAGATTTATTGCGAAAGCCCCCAGCAACCACCGAACCGCATGTCCCTATATCAGAGAACAATTATCTCAGCCTGACATTCTTGCATACATCAGTTTGCTGGGCCACGCTATTGAGCCAACTGAGCAGAGCTGGCAGCGGTGCGAGCAAGGCCACGATGGGAACGTGATGGTGCTCGAGCCATCCCACCATGAACCAATACTCGGCCACTCCACGGGTGCGTGTCGCCCTATATTGGTTGAACTAACGCCTGGTTCAAGTAGGCTGCCGTGGGACCGCAGCCTTTAGGGTCACGAGTGACGTCACCACGGTCACGAAAGTTACGAGTGGCGTCACGACAGCCACGAGTGATGTCGCGACGGCCACGAGGGACGTCATTATGGGAGACATCCAATAATGCAACGCGCGGGTCACGAGTGACGTCACAAGGGTCACCGGGGTTACCATTGACATCACTCGCAACCCGAGTGTTGCATCATGGGACGTTTCCCATAATGACGTCACACGTGACGTTGCGTGTGACGTCACGAGGGTCACGAGTGACGTCACGAGAGTCACAAGTGACGTGCGAAGGTCACGAGGGTGACGAGTGACGTCACGAAGGTCATTTGTGAAGGTCGCGGTGAAGGTCGCGATGAAGGTCACGACCTTCACGTGACTTTCGTTCGTGAAGGTCACGACCTTCACGTGACTTTCGCTCTTGAAGGTCACGACCTTCACATGATTTTCGCTCGTGAAGGTCACTATGGTCACGAGTGACGTCGCGAGGGGGGAGGGAGGGAGGGGAGGAGGAGGAAGAGGAGGGGAGAGGAGGATATGAGTAGGGGAGGAAAAGAGGGTACGGAGGAGGAGGAAGGGACCCTCCCCTCTTCCTCCTCAAGAGCTGCGCTCTAATTCGACATTGCAGGGAGTTGTAAACGCCTTTCTTTTGTTTTTACTTGAAAAAGACTTAATATATATATATCTCGTCTGCGCGGTTATCTCTGTTCATTGTTGCTTCCTTTTCTTTTATTTGTTTATTTTTCTTTTGTTTTTCTTAATGCTGAAACTTCTATGTGGGAGCCTGTGACTGTCAAGCTGTCCTTGTGACAGCTTTGTCTACAAGCCTCCAGTATCCTGCATGTTGTACTTAGTGCAAAATAAAAATCAAGGAAATAAACAAACATACCCCTCATGTGGCAGTCCGTAGGCTTTCTTAGCTAGCCGCTTCGATACGTGCGATGCGTGCGGCAGCGCACTTACTTGCGTGTTTTGGCCACGGGGAGCCGGATCGCTTACCCGGAGATGCGCTCCGATAAGGCAGCGAAACCTAGAAACGCGTGGACATTGAGCATTTCTTCAGAACGCCGTAAAGTTCTGCACTTGTCTTATATCGTTATAATAGTTGCCGATGATTCGCATCAAGTTTCTAATTGACACCCTACCTTTAAATTTATAAATAAAAAATTAAATTACCGAAAAGCAATTAATTACCCAATTGTACAAAACGCTCTATTTTTCTTAATGGGCCCTTTGGTACAGATCTCAACGACATCAACCTTTTTTCTGTGCGATGCGTAGTTTTCGCATTAGCGATTTGGCCCGCGCTTCCAACCACACCCTTGTTAAGAATGGAACCTTCGGCGACCTTCTTCCGAGTTTCAACGCTGCGGAAACGAGTCACGATCTGTCCGGGACCGTCGCCCGCCTGTCGGGGCCTGCCCGAAACGAGTCTCAACGCGTCCGTGACGTCAACGGGACGTCTGTGTGTGCGTGTGGGTTAGTGCGCTCCGGAAGGAGAGAGAGGCATGGCCTAACTGCGGAGGACTTTGGCTGCGTCGCACATGGCGGCGGACTTCGCTGCAACGCACTTGGCGGCGATTTGCTACGTCGCACCTGCTGCCCTGGCGGGGAGTGAGGAAGAAACGGACCCTATATAAGGCGGAGCGTGAGGCTGCTCCGATGTTCTCTCTGATTTGGACGACTGTATCGCAACCATGTAATTAAACCGTTCGTTACGTTACCAATTCTCCTACCTCCACTGAACCCCTGGGCTCTTCACTTCGGGGAATGGACGTCGTCAAAGGCCAGGAGGCCTCCGGACCTGCGGCTTAAACCCCGCCTCTAACACCCTGTATATTACAAAAAGTCACCAAAACACAAGTAAACCCATTTGCATTCGCCTCGAACTGCTCTTTCCGCGGTAAGCACGATTTGGGAAAAAATAATTTCTGAAGGTATCCGTATCTGTATTCCAGAATACTTTATTGCCGTTTTTGCACAAGTATCAGAGACATATCCCGTTTTATCTAAGACAAATGTATATCAGAAACTGTATTTTGCCTTAAATTGATGTATATCAGCCTTTGGTTTCCGAGATACATTTTAATACAGAATGTGTTTTATCAGTCCATTTGCATGAATATCTGTAACGTTCTACTTTAACGGCTTTCTGTAACAGCCGGCTGTAACGGCCGGCTGTAACCAAAGACCGACGTTAAAAAGCGTTAGGCCCTAAGGAAGCCAGGCAGGACTTAAACTTACCACCTTGAGAATGTGAGCCAAGTGCTTTACCGACTTATCCAGAGTCTTTTTTTTTTTTTTTTTGCCGGATCCAACATGTTAAAAGAGATAAAAACGCGCCCAAAACGCAAAACGAGAGATAATGCCAAAATTGCAAGCCGGCCTTCGTCCAGTATTATGGGGTTAAAATTTGCTCCTTTCTAACAGCTTTTTAATGCAGGGCAGTAAGTCAGGCGCGGATTTCTGAGCCTTATGAACTTCAACAAATGAAATTATACTTTCACGGAAATAATCTCTAGCTTCACGCACATCGCGGTCGGCATGGCGCACAGCCATCCGAGACCTTCAGATACTATGCAGGCCCAGCAATATAAAAAGATCAAATGGGGCACCATCTCGGTTTTTTTTCCGGCCGGTACCAAATCTCATGAGAGTCAAGTGGTAAGTCTTTCTTCAAAGTGCGCTGTAGGACGTCCCAAAGAAAGACGCCATTCCAACACTCCAAGAAGACGTGTTCAATCGTCTCTAGCTTTTGACATAGGAAACAATGAACACCTCACGGGACGAACAAGCCCCTCTCTTCCATCCATGTTTTAACCGGTGAAGTGCCGGTATGTAATTTAAAGAAAAATGACTTGACTCCGAATGGTACTATCATCTTTTTCACGCGTTTCAACACGTTCTGTCCTGGACAAAGTCTTATACAAGGGAACAGAAAAACAGCTTCGCAAACATTTTTATACAACCGCTTACGTGTTACTGCGCTCTAATACTCAAAAAAAAAAAAAACTGGCTGCAAGAAGCGGCATGATGCGACAACTTCTTTGAGGTACCCATGAGTACCGCCGGTTACACCGGACGAGGAAACAACAAACTCAGACAAAAAGTGACCTGATCTCACTTCACAAACAGTACGCAAAACTGGATCAGTATCATCACAAAAATAACAAAAGCGATTTACTATTCAGCGCAAAAACAAGTGCGATAAGCCTAATCTTCCCTCGCGAACTCTTCGAAAACGATTCAGTCTGCTCGTTCCCTCCCAAGACGAGCCCCAAATGAACACTGCTAAAACACGGTTCAATTTTGACACGTTCACAAAAGAACAGTGTAATACCTGCAAAACGTACCACAGTGTAATACCTGCAAAAAGTACCTGCGTAACGTACCTTTATGACGCCACTGTTGACAACTTGGATGATACTCTCGTGATTTGTACAGAAAATTGCAATGTCGTCCGCATAAGCAAGGACACGTACTTCAGATGAATATAGTTTGAACCCACTGACAATGTCATGCCTTATAATACTTAAACAGAGTGATTCCAAGTAGATTAAAAAAAGAAGAGGTGACAAGGGACACCCTTGACGAACAGAGCGCTGCACTTGAATTCGCTTGCCGATAGACTGATTTATTACAAGGCTCGTTGTACGGCCAATATAAGCCATCCGTACGCCTTCGTATTTCACTGATCCAATATTAAATTATCTAGAACAGCCAACAACACATCGTGTGGTACACAATCAAACGACTTCTCAAGGTCTATTTCTAGCATTGGAACGCCAGCATCTATGGCCGTCGCAACACTCCTACACACTCCCTGCTTTATGGATATTTGTGAAGATAGTCCTGCCTTTAGACTTATTCAGAGTTTGTGGTTGCTGGCACGTACAAACTCATTGACGCGGTTCCCGAATGCGTGGTTGCACGCTTCGCGTCCTTTCCTGTCATGCTGCGCCATCTCACGGCGTGTGTCAGAAACGGCAGCGAACCTTTGGTCGGCGGTGCTGTTCAGACGCCTTTCTCTTCTTCCACCGTGGATGTGGCTCCTACAAAGCATGCAGATGGCCGCAGAACGTGTGCAAGCTTATCGGTAACGAAAGAAACGGCAGCAGCATCAGGAGGAGCCTTTACCAGGGGCCCGGCAGACGAACGCTGATGAGCTGATGAGTGGAAGGCCCATCACACATTCTGTGCTTACCAGTCTTTGTCAGAATGATCGAGCTTGCATTTTTTTTTATTTCTATCCAGCCCTGCTGAAGACGCGGCAATGAGAGTGCTGAAATTGGCCTGTTGATTTACTTCACAACTTTTCACGAATTACGCTCCATCTCGGCTAGCTGAAACTCACTTTATGGCGTATAGCTTCTTCACCTTGGAGGAGTAATTACCCTAAATCATAATCATCTGGTACGAGTATTCGATGCATTTGATGCACCACTTAGCATTTAACCTGATTTTTGTACCGCACGGCAAAACATGACGAAGAGGTGTGGCCCGAAAGCCAGCAGCAGCATTTTTTTCGCGCGTAACCTCTGGGGCGTTATAGTGCGGATACAATTCATACGCGTAATTACCATCAAGTTCTCATCATGCCGTAAGTTGTTTTGTGTCTGACGCTAATTGAACCACCTTTACATGTGACTGCCATTATTTACGAGTGGCTACCCTAACGTAAATAATAGCAACATTTTGTACAAATTATTACGCTCTGTCACTGAAAACGCAACTGCGTCATTTGATTTTGCAGAGGTTTGTTAATTTTTGTTAACACAACCTCTATTTCTTTACACGCACGATTTCCGCCACCTTAGTAGCTTAAAGAAAAGAAAAATAACTACAGTAGAACTTCGTTTCGACCTATACGGGCACAGAAGGGAGTTTTAGTAGATTGTTCCTCTACCTCCGATAACATTATCCGACACTCCGCCGACGCCATTGCGCATGCATCATATCGCTATCCGGATTCGTTACCTGAGATATCGGAAAGATACACCAAAACTCTCTATTGACGCATTGATGCCTGGATTAGACCTGGTCTCTCGTAGCGTTGGCCTTGCGTCTGATCCTTCACATATCGAAACAGATGAAAGTCCGGGTGAGCCAAATATGGTGCGTCGGGCGGGTGCGAAAGAACTTTTCCCACTCCATTTTGACTGTATCCTTTGTTGCTCAGCAAGCACCGTGAGAATGCGCACTACGCTCTAAAGAAAAAGGGTGTATTCGTACATCCGTTGTCCCGTATAATACACCCCAAAACTTCAGTTCGACGTACAGCGCGCTGACGTTGACCTGACGGTGCCAACTTTCACGAGATGCTTGATAGCCGTGTGGTACAACTTATCAAAATAGCTAATGCACGTGTCACGGACTGCAAAAAAAAACTAATCTGGGTTTTCTTGGCCCGACTGCAAAACCTCAGTGTTTTCTTTCTGTGGTCTTTGATACGTACACATCGCGACACTGTTAGCGCGAACACGACATCGGCGCATTTTTGCATTTTACTTCTAAATAGTACTAGCGAGCACGAAATTTTATCTCTTACATTATACAACTAAATGAGATCTTTCCGTAGCAATACTTACTTGCATGACATCCCTTGGTTTCAAAGAGAAAAACTGGAAAAACCTGCGATCGCTTGTTCGCGCTAACAGTGTAGCGCTCTGTACTTTAGCTATTTAATAAGTTATATCGCACCGTTATCAAGGCCCTTGTAAAATTTCGTGCCGTCTGTTTGACTATAGTGCGCTGTACGTCGAACTAAAGTTTTGGGGCGCATTTTATGGGAGAAAACGGTGTAAGGTGATACCCTTTTTTTTTTTAGAATGTATCGTGTCGCCCATTGAGACCCCACGGGCACAAATTTTCCGATAACCTAAGTTTCGTATAATCTCCTGAACTGCATTCTGACCTATTTCAAGTATTCTCTCGCCATTCTGTCTTATGTAACTCCCCTGCTTTAGCTGACGAATTTATCAACAATCCTTCTTTGACTTCTGTTGCGGCTGTACAAGGGCGGCGGCTACGAGGATGACCTTCGAGGCTTGTTTGACCCTCTTTAAAATGCCACATCAACCTTCTGCCACTGCTCGCACTCATTTACGCACCAACGTACGCACGATGAAGCCTCTAATAAATTTCTGAGGCGCGATATTTTTTTTACGATAACTTTTATGACCGCACTTTGACGAAACGAGACGTTATGGACGCCTTTTTGTTTTGTGTACTCGTGAATAAATGACGCATCCCCTCGATGCCGAGTAGATACCTTTGATTGCGCAAGAAATAGTGTCACGTACAACCAAGCGCTCATTCTCGTGTTCTTTCAGATTTGAGTACAAATATTGTTGCTAATTACTTTCAGTACGACCCTCACACTTATGCCTACGGTTTTTATTTCTTTTTTTATATTTTCAGCAGGCTTGCAGTTGACCATTGCAAAGCTTCTCGTACTAGTCAAGCAGAATAAACTGCACCTACAATACACTATCAGAAAAAAGGGATGCAGCCTGACTCCCCGTTTCCCATAGAATACACCCGAGCACTTCAATTCGACGTAGAACGCACTGAGGTCGAACCGACGGTACCTTCTTTCACGAGCGGCTTGATAGCCGAGTGGTATAACTTATTAACATCGCTAATAAACGTGTACTACAAACAGAACAAAAAATTGTTTTTTTTTTCGGTTTTAATGCAAAAACCTCAGTGTATTTTTTTTTTCTTTTCTTCTGTAGTACGTGATACGTACTTTAGCTGTTGAATGAGTAATTAAATCGCACCGTTATCGAGCGTCTCGTAAAAGTTGGGCCGTCGGTTCGACGTTAGTGCACTTTACGTCGAACTGAAGTTTTGTTGTGTATAGTATGGGAATGTAAGACTATACACTCTTTTTTTCTGAGAGTGTAATCATAGCCTGTGAAAAGCGTCGTCTAGCTGCATGAAATTTCATCACAATGAGATGGCGCGAACCCACCAGTCGGACTTGATCACGACACCTAACGTCCTTTAACGCATTGATTGAACACTTGACCTGGCGGAACGCTGACACGGCGTCCGTGTCAAATTTGTATCTGCGCTCGATCTTACTGGGATGACGTCAAAATACCGGTACATAAGTTTTGATTATATGAGGTGGTGGTGGCTGCACACGTCAGTTTTTTTCTTCGATCTCCTATTCTGACAAATTGAAATAAATATAAAATGATTGTGACGAAGAGTTAATGCAACATACTATATACTGTGCGACCCTAAAAGCAAGACTTATCTTGAACTCGTCTCTTCATTTACTACAACAAAGCTGCGCCTAACCCTGTGATGTTTTTCTCCTTCTGGTTTTTGGAGGAGTTTTGAGCACAATTCACAGCGATAACGCCC
Organism: Ixodes persulcatus; assembly: GCA_013358835.2. NCBI lineage: Eukaryota > Metazoa > Arthropoda > Arachnida > Ixodida > Ixodidae > Ixodes > Ixodes persulcatus. The sequence continues at coordinate 9,146 of JABSTQ010009967.1, read as the reverse complement.
TTGCTTTCTAGATGCTGCGAAAAATTCGAAAGGCATCGTGGAAATTGATTCGCTGCTCGATGTCGTAAGATTACTCGAGCACTCATCCGATATCGCGGAAGTTCAATGTGGAACGTTGAGCTTGGTGGGGCGGTTGGTGAGAGAGGGTGGAGCGTTCGGCGAATGTCTGCTTTGAGAGATAAGGCTGGTTCACACACTTGCAGCTGCTTACGACCGGAGAGACTTAAAAGAAATTGTAATCATTTCTTTCCGTAATCACTTGCGAATGTATTAAGCCAATCCGGCCGTAAGCAGTCGTATGTGTGTAAACCAACCTATACTCACTTTTTTTACCCCGAATGTGTTGCATGGCTGGCACCTAACCATATATGTTTAGGACCCAGCAACGGGAGCCGAAAGGCCAAATGCCAGCCGAACACCCTGACGCCGCGCTCGTCTTCTCACTTATTGGACAGCAGTACCAGCCGAACCTATTCCTCGAATGCCTCTGTGTCATTCCGGGTGGGGGTAAAGGGCTCGATATAGTCGGACGTAAAGCAAGGAACACATGAGGGACAAACGCTTGCTTAGTTTGTCTGCAGCGAAGTGGCGTTGACGGCCACGTTTCGCAACTGCCGAGGTAGCGGCGGACGGCCGAGCAAGCGCTCTCGTGAAGTGGCCGCGCCGCGCTGAGCTCGGCCGTGTAACCTCTCCGGAGTTCGGCCGAGCGGGCCATAGAGTAATATAGTGAACGTAAAGGGAGGAGACAGAAGCCGATTCGCGGCTTAGATTGTGCGTTTAATGCCCTTCGCTACGTGGCGCTTTTCGGTAATTCTGTTAAAATTAGTTACAACGCTTTCTGTGAGAAGTATTTATTTTTTAAATTGTTATGCTTTAGAAATATGTAAATTACTTAAAACAACTAAATAGTTTTATCTAATACGTCACAAAAACCACGTGATGAATGGCGCCTGCCATGACCTGCCGAGGGCAGGTTGCCTGCACGCCGTCGCCTCAGCATCATTCTGCATGGCCTCTGCTCGTCCGTGCGTCGTTCGTCCATGCCGTGCGTGCCGTCCGTCTGTGCTTTCTGCTGCAGCGTGTTCGGTCGGCTTTGCATCAAACAAGGTGACGCATGACCACCCGCATGCTCGCATGCTTGGTGTGAGTTTGTGCAGCCGAGCGGCTTGAGCTTCTTGCTCTGTTGTTTCCGTCGGGCTGTCGGGCAGCAATCGTGTGTGCACCTCGATTTTCGTTGAGATTGTTTTGTAAAAGAACATGACTTATGAGCCTCTGCATGACATTGTCTATGGATTTACAGATGACAGGTGTTGAACGGTGTTGCAGATAGAGCCTTGGTTGTTGTATTCTCTGGAATTTCCAGGAGGAGGGTTTAGCCCCTTGCATACACTGTTGTGCACACTTCAACACCGTCTTCTTCTATCCGCAGTCTCCTCATCCCTCTCCTTGCGGCAGCTTAAGACTGTTGGCTTCACAGTAAAGGCTATTGTCTGTGATCAGGGGGCTTCAAACATAAGCTTGGCCAACCGAGTTAGTGTGTCTGTTGATAAGCCATTTTTGAAGTTGACAACGAACATGTTTACTTTACCTTTGATGTTCAGCTCCTCATCAAAACAACAAGGAACAATCTCCAAGCACAGAAATTTAGCATCGAAAATGAGGTCATTGAGTAGTCCCATATCGTTGAACTTTATTGTTTTACCCATGAGATGAAATTGCTATTGGCTCCGAAACTTACTGAGAGACATAGTTTTCAAAACCCTTTGAGTAACATGAAAGTAAAGCGTGCCGCACAGGTAGTGAGTGCCTCTGTCTTGGCTCACAGTCTTATCCCTTGTTTATGCCAAAAAGCTTCCTGAGGCAGCCATGGCTACAGCTTATTTCTGCGATAGGATGGACAAACTTTTTGATTGTCCAAATAGCTCACAATTCAAGAAGACAGGGCAGAAGTTGCGTCATGCCATTCTGAAAGGAGAATCTGAATTACTCGATTTCCTTCACCAGCAACTCGGATGGATTTCAGCATGGAAGTGCCAAAGTAGGTGGCAGCCACAAACCATCATAGGGTAGTAAGTAACTATAAAGAGTGTCCTCATGCTCTGGGAGGAGATGCAAATAGCCATGATTTTAAGTTCTTACTTACACGACGCCTGCAGCAAGACCCACTTGAGAACATTTTTGGAGCTATATGACAAATGCTGCACTCTAATGGCGAATTCGCGTGGTTCTTACTGCGCGCTCTCGAGCGCTCTTTCCAGAGCGCGCGAAATCGGGTGGTTGAAAGAGAGTGCTGTCGCCTGATCGGGTGGTTCATTCCGAGGGCGCCTCTCCCTCTCAGAGCGCTCCCTGGCACTCTGTCTGTAGCCGCGGAGTGCGGAGCGGCGCAGGCGTCACGTGGTACTTGGACGGAGATCACGTGGTTTTGTTGACGATGGCCGGCAGTGGTCCGTGGTGGTGTGCGGGGTCCAGCATGACGGCGATTGATATCTGGTTCAACAAAGTGCTTGTGCATTCGACGGTGCGAGGATTACAACGGACGGGACGACATTCGTTTGCGACCGTAACAGGAAAAGACGACGTGTGAAGTATTCCCAGTGCTTTCCCGAGATCGTTCATCTCACGGCGGTGAATCCGCTAAGCCTAACCGACGAAGAAACGGCTCGCAGAGCTCGCCGCTGTTTTACAGGGTTTTGTGGTCGCTTCAAGAAATTTCCAGGTTTGGTAAAAGTGCGTTCAAAAGTTTGTGTTGTAACAAAAATAAAGGGAGAGCCAAATATAATGCACTGATTTGTGTCACATTGCGATGCTTGCACGATATTTCGCCGTGAGAAAAATGCGGTTTATTAACCATTTTATATTTGCCTGCTCTGTCGTACGCATGACCGCTATCGCAGCGCGTTCACTGTCGAAAACGCAATGAGTTGACAACTGTTTCCAAGCGTTGGCTTTCGTTCCGTTCTGCAAAAACCAAATCGCATACTGCTTTCTTTTTTTGTTTACATGCCGATGCGTAAAACAATTTACGTCACAACCGTTATTTCATCACGTTGCGAGCGTAAATTTTGCTCAATCGTCCACCGTACGCTGCAAGATCGTGTTGTTTTTAATGCATTACCAATGTCAAGAAATTTTAATTCCGTGACTGGTCTGAGAATCTCGGAGCGCTCTGAAGCCAGCAGTTGTGATCGGCTGAAAAGGATCCCGAGTAGCTCTGGCGGCGAGGAAGGGGCGCTTTGCTGAATCGAGGTCAGAGGCAAGAGGCGACCACGCGAATTCACCATAAGAAAGGAGGGGAGTTCGAGGGAGTTAGACGGCGTGACAACACACACAGCGTGCGCTAGCACCCCTTCGGAAGGAATATCCTCTCTCAAATAGAAGGAGCGAGCAAGGGGAAAGAGAATGGAGGGCTAAAAGAGTCCCCTGGGGATTCGAAAAGATTATGGGAAAGGAAAGCCTGCCCTCGGGCCAGGCTTCCTTTCCGAAGGGGGAAAGTGGATGGCTAGAGTTGTGAAAGTTAAATCCGATCCTGGGAAGTTTATGCTTTTACTTTACTTCTTTTTTCTTTTGCTTCAGAGATGCTTTGAAATTGCTGACGTTCCCTTTTTCTTATTTTTCTTCTTTACGTTTTCTTGTTTACTTCCAAGTTCGAGAAGTTACTTGACTGTTTCATGGAGGGCGCAGGCGAGCAGGTCGACAGACCGACACGCCATGCCGTGGCTTACATTTTGCGAGTTCGAGTTTTTAAAAGCTTACGGTTGAGCATGTAACCTTCAAAGAAGATTTAGATCGGTCTTGTTCACGCTTGTGATACAAATTTCATTGTCGCAGGTCTGATCCGGTAAGATAGAGGACACAAGCCACTGTGAGACAATCTGGGTAGCTAAAACGAAAATAAAAATATCTCGCCATTATTTGTTTAGCGGTGGGAGACACTGAAAAGTGCAGTCCGGTGACAACCAATTTAGTCAGCTGCACGCGCTGGCGACGGAAAAGCTTTTAACTTAGGAAATCTTTAGAGAAAAAGATAAAATCGCGGAGAAAACGTGAAGACACAATTTATTCTAGATTTGAAGTTCCACGGGCACAAAGTTTTTGCGAACTCTCAAAGCCCTACCAATATTAAATTTATGCCGCGTTTTATATATCGTACATATAAATTGCGAAATAAAAAGCCCGCGAACATACTCATTCAACGCACAAGTTTTCACAAAGTTTTTGTTACACAGCGCCCTAGCTCGCTCAACCGAAGTTACTAGTGCTGAGGAGTCAGGACATCGTCGGAATTTTTCACTTGGAATGATGACCCTCTCTGTTCGCGTTAGGACATTTTAGGGTAAAACTTCTGGGAGCCATTTTTTTTTAATTTTGTCAGTTTGAGAAGTTATTTGACTGCTTCATGTATGGCGCTGGCGCACTGCCTGATGGGCCAAGACGCCATTCCGTAAATTACATTTTGTGTGTTCCAGTTTCGACAAGCTTACGGGCCTACCGTAAACTGCGAGCGGAGTTTAGGTCATTTTCGTTTATTATGTCCCCGTTGTACAAGAGATCCGACCCCATAGAAGTAACAATACAATGTGAACGGGCTGGGTGGTGGATCGAAAACAATAATATTTAAAGGGGTGATGCAATGATTTTAATGCAGAAGGAATTTGCATCTTGTAATTTTTGTATCGTTTATCTTAAAAAACAATCAAGCCTATTTTTTTTATAAATATCGCAATTCCGCTTTGTGAAAAGCAAGGCGAAAAACGGTAATATCTCGGGTCTTTCAACCACGCGCGGCGGCCGGTGTGACGGATATTTGGGAACAGCTGGGTGAGTTTTGGTGACGCCATCTGCCTGAGGCGCACAAAACCATTCTATCTGAAGCTGTGGTGAAAGAATGAGAACACACACATGTTCAGACACAAAAGGGAAGATGAAAGGGGGCTCGACTTTAAAAAGACTATTTACAGAACCCAGACACACAGGTTAAACCTGCGCGCCTGCTCCTATGCGAATGACTTTGGTGTAGATACCTGTGTCTATTTCGATTTTCAAGTAGAACAGGATGACACCATTCGACGCGGGTACGAAGGAGTGCAAAAGGCTCATCTTGAAAAATCAGTTTGTTGCAGGAACAGTGTCGTGTATGAAATATATCTAGATTGTGGGTCTACGTTTGTAGGAAAGGAATGTCAAGACCAATACAACGACCTCTGAAACTAAACGTGTTCACGAGCAACTCTAAAGTTGTGGTTGGGGCTCTTTTTAGGAATAAAGTGTCCAAAATGCAAAACATGACTTTTTTTTTCTGCAGGGTTGTGTTTTTATTTTTTGCCTCACGATACCGGGGTCTGTTAGGGCTTGTCTCTCTAAGTTTTTGATGTGTCACGGCTAGGAGATAGGCTTACAACGTGTTGTACTAGGTTTAGGGTTTAATGATGCAAGTTATCGGGAAGAGGCGCGGCATGCTGCACAGGCAGGGCGCTCCTCGACGATAGAAGGTGGCCTGCAGGCGGACATTCCCCAAGAGAAACAAAGGGCCCGAGCCCCGCAAGTTTACTTTTCCCCGCTTCTCTGGCGTTCATGACCGCCCACCGTCTTTTCTGCGTTCGTTCAATATTATAACGTTAACAGAACGCCCTTCCTCATCGAGTCGGGGAGCAGGCGGCTCATGAATAATCCTTAAAGACCGACCAACGAAACCATATTCCGCAAGGCAGGAAAATGCCCCTCGGGCCCTTCTCTTCTCACCCTCTCCCAAACGTCACGTGACGGCAGGGGCTTCTTTTGAGTCGGCTTTTCCTGTAGGGATAATCTTCAAAAAGCGCGAAATGAGCGGCTAGCTGCGAGCGCCACAACGACCTTGAGACGTCCAGGTGTCTTACCTCGTTGACGCGGGCACGCTCAATCCGCGAGAAGGAAGCCAGCGCGACCGAACGCTTTTTCCCATGCGCTGCACCCCCGAGGCCGCTCGGTCGGTGGAGATCGAGGGGTCGTGGTATGTTGGGGTCGTTCCAGCAGCCGCTCTCTGGCATCGCGCGGCGGCTGCTGAAGCCATTACCGTGTCTGCACAAGGATTGGCTTGCGCAATAAAGGGTTCAGGTCCTCGATAATACATTTATTTCTGAGACTTATAAATCAAGTGGCTTTCCCCAATCTCTTCATTACTGTTCGAAACACATATCTCCTCTCATAGGTCGTTCATCCCATTTTGCACTATTTCGCGTATTTATTCGTCCTTACCTCTGTTTGATGACTGTTTTATAACTTGATAAAGACCTTTAAATATTGGCGCGGGCTTGGGCGATCAACGCTAAACCGAATTTATCCAATATTGGACAAGACTGGTGTCAGGAGGGTGGAAGAAGCCAGCCGCAATTCTGGCTTCTAATAAAGACGGTGCAGTCGTAAGATAGGTCTTTGCTTCACCCGCATCCACAACGCCCCATCGTTTGCGCGATCACAACTTCTCAGTAACATAGCTGTACACCTCATTTCACTCATAGTTACTATAGATTTGGCCCCACAGGCATTCCCGTTATGAGCGATTCGACTTTTTAACGACCGGCGACTCTCTGAGTGAGAATAAATATCACCTTCCCACAACAACCACCCCTTCTCTCCCCCCCCCCCCCCCCTTTCCCGAGTTGGGGAGATATCAGGCCACTCCAGGAAGCAGCCTGCAGACTGCGCTTTTTGGCTACTCATTCTCAACATATTCGAACATGGAAGTAAACACATTGCATGAACGACGCCCAGTTTATTTGCAACCTAAATAATGTGGCTCTACTGTTGGGACCCAATCAATTTCATTATCAATCATTATTTGTTATGATTTCATGTTGAAAATGTGTTTGTCGTGATGCGACAGAAGTGATCGATTCAAAGGGAGAAATAGGTCCTCGTATTTATTTTGCGGAAATACTCGCTCCTGTGACGCTCTAGTGCGTAAGGTCAAAGCACCCGAGGCAGTGCGTAATGCTTTACAACTGTCGTTGACGATGAAATATTTGTGGGAAGTGCGTAAAATTGTTTACACCACAAAGGCATACCTAAACACAACAAAATATCGCAATCGCCAAAAAAATCAGCTTGCGAGAACCGTTGCCCCCCCCCCCCTCTCTCTCTCTCTCTCTCTCTCTTTTTCGCGCAACTACCAAAAATAGTGGCCGAGCAACGAAATTCCACCAAAACCTCGCTTCTTGGAGAAGGGACACTAGGGTATATGGTAGTGAATCTGCCAAGGAGTTTGTAGAAACAATCGGCGACCATTGAATCTAGCCTTCTGAACAAATCATGCCCGGGATATTTCCATTTTCCTTCCACGCGATTAGAAGGCAAGACCCTGGGGGAATTCATGTGCACTAACATGCTGCTTCTAAGAGAAAGTACCAGATTTATAGTGCGTGTCAATTTAGATGTAAATAGTTTAATCACTGTGCACAAACATTCGCGGCCTGGAGGATGACATGGAAGCATGACGGAAAGCAGCTTGCTGGAAATAGAAGTCTCTATTGCATTGCACTGGTGTCAAAAATTATTCCGTATTTTTGTCTAATTTCTGCGCGAAAATAAACACAGCGTTTAGAAACCGAACACTGTGCGTTTTGAGGAGCGCCGAAAGGACATAAAAAGCCGGGATAACCTGAACAATACGAGGCAAGGCGCCTTGCGTCACTCAGGGTGTCCTGGTTTCTTGTTTTTCCGGAGCCTTTCAAAAGGGGATGAAAAATTATGAATCGATTGACCCGACTTGCCACATTAGAGCTTTTCCTTTTCATTTCTACGGCAGACTTGTACGTAATCCGTTACAAGTAACGAAATTACTTGTAATCCCTTACATTTATCAGTAATTTTGTAACGGAATAATTACATATTTCCTGGAGTAATTTTAAAGTAATTCCCTTACATTTTTTACGTAACGGATTCCTTGTAATCCGTTACATTTGTTTTTTCAGGGCCAACCCCCCCCCCCCCCCCTTTTTCTAAAGAAAGGGTTGTTTTGATTTCGGTAAAGTCGAGCGCAGTGACACTATCGTGCGAATTGACCAGCGCAAAGGGAGGCTTGGCACTCTTCAGTTCCGCAAAGCTTTTGTTTGCAACACCAAGCCCCTGAATCTATTTTTTTAGACGCTAACAACAATGTCAAAAAATCCAAATAAACATTTCTACAAAAAAAAAAAAAAAAAAAAGAGGGGGGGGGGGCAAGTTACATCCGCTTTTTTAGTCCCTTTGGTTTTTCTTTGCGATCGAAGACGGGGAGAGGAGGACACCAAGTGATTGTGTGCCTCTTCGATAACCTTGAGGTGGTGAGTGCACAGACAAGAATTAACAATGTCCTTCTCGGTTATAGTGACTACGACCATTTTCATAATGTCACAACACGAGACAACGCTCCGTCTACCCTAAAATCCACTAAAAGAGATGTGATAATATGTGAAGGTGTTATTGCCACAAGCATCCTTGTTCGTTGCTGCACACTTATCATCTTCTCTTATAAACCAGGATGTATTTTTTTTTTGTTTCTTTCACATTATTTTACCCTGTTTTAAAAGCTACTTACTTTTTTGTAGTCCAACTTCTAGGGTTGGCCCACTTTATTTGTGAATTCCAGCCAGGTTATCTCCATCTCAGTCACCCTTTTTGTGAGTCAGCTTTTATTTTTGCGGGCACTTGGAAAATGGTAAGTCCTTCCTTCTTCTTCTTCTTCCTGTTTTTAGCCCAGCAGGACGCATCCTATCTCAAGCAGATATTCTTTAGAAATAAAACATAATGGTGGCTGACGTAGACTTGATATTCTGGGCTTGAGGAGAGAGTGAAACTCGTGAGTGGGGCCATAGCGCGGCTTACTTAGTACTCTGCCCTTCGCTGCCCGTGGCATCAGCGGACGTCTACCTGGAGAACACCGGAGTAAACTGCAGTCGGTTCGTGCTCCGTGCGTTTTTGAACGGCACCAAGAAAGGTACACACGGCAAACGTGCGTTTACATTTCCTTGTTTTAACCGACGTTCTAATTAATTGTTGTTATGAGTGTCATTTTATTTATTACTTATATTTATATACTGGAAACTTTTTTTTTATTCACCAACGCCTCAACCGAGGCTCGACCTGTTCAGAACCAAAGGAAGAGGAATATCGAGCCAAACCTTATTTATTAT